>JABFFJ010000102.1:0-52566 GCA_013623715.1 Fusarium verrucosum
CCAACATATTCAACGAAGTAGCACAGGAAGAAATATCCGACATGGGTAACTGTTATACTCCCGATGAAAGGCCGTGCCTCGTAAAATATATACGGTTATCGTGCTGTTTGTAGTCAACTACAGGTAGGGTATATTGACAAGGTAATACTACGTCACAGATTCGCTTCGTCTTCTTCACCTAGCGCCTTGACAAGCAAAGCCTTACGTACGCTGCCGTATTCAGCCTCGCATAAGGTCTCAGTATAATGATCAGTCATCAGTATTCTGTGTGGAGCTCCATATTCTACGTCCGCCAATATTTGCTGAACATTCATTCATGTATCTAGTAAGCAGACGACCTCTTCACTAGGTTTGTTTATTGCAATGTACGTGTGACCCTGTATCAACATCCGTATGGTCTGTAATCAGTCGTATTAGCAACGTATGAGGAACTGTATGCATCTTCTAATAGTTTCGCCGGGTTTATATCTGTTTGTTTCTTTGATTCCAATTCAGGTGCACCGGTGTATGACAATGTTCAAAGCACAACAGGATATGCAAAATCGGGTCAGCATTCACGCTAGTCTATAAGAATAAGAATACAAAACTCCCCAAGCTTACGCCATCTACTTTCCATAGTAGGCCTTTCTCTGGATCCAAGAATCAACAACATCAGCAATTTGCAGGTTGTTCTTCTCAACGTGCAGGAAGTGGCCATTGCCCTTGATACCCCAGTTAGCCAGCTTGATCCACTCAGGCTTGCCACCAGCCTGCTTGAGGAAATCGATAACACAGTGGTCGTAGGTGATATGGATAGAAGCCTCGCCAGTCAAGAGAAGGTAGGGAACCTTGTTGATCTGAGGAAGCTTTCGAGCAGGCTCCTTCTGGAGGTAGCAGTTACGGTGGCCAAGAGTCTCTGTGCCAACGGAGACGTTCTTGAGTTCTTTGAAGGTTGTTAGCTGGATGATTCTGTTAGTGGAGAAATATGTAACTTACCAGATGGGTCGTTCACGGGGGGGTCGTAGGTGACGCGTGTGTTGGTCATACCCCAGACAGAGGATGGGTTTCCACCCAGACCCTCAGAATAAGACCAGAAAGGTGTTGTAGCAGCTTCAAGGTTGATGCTACCGGCGATGTACTGAGGGCAATCGTTTGACAGCAGCAGAGGGTTTCGTGATCCAAGTGAATGGGAGATGAGGAAGGCCTTCTCGCCAAGAAGAGACAGGAGCTTGCAGCCGGCAGCGCGGAGAGCAGTCTCCTGAGCGACCATGTTGACGGTAAGAGGGATCAGGGACTGCTTGAACTGATCGTAGATAGCGTCACCCTCAGCTCCGGTACCGGGCCACTGGGTGTGGAGCTTGGCCTGGGGGTAGGTGTTGTAGTTCTCGGGCGAGGTGAAGAACTTCATGACTGTCTCAGTAGTTGAGCCAGGGGCCATGGTGAAAGTTGCAAGGTCGCTCTCGGCACTACGACCAATGGCATTGTTATCAACCAGGTACACAACATAGCCCTTCTCTGTGAAGTAGCTAGCCCAACCCTTACGGCCATCAGGCGTGTTGAGCCAAGTGCTTCCGGAAAGACCGCCGCCGTGGAAGAAGACGAGAGGGTTCTTCTGGAGCCATTGCTTGGTGGGAGTCAGCTTCTCAACATAGATCTGGTCAACCTGGAAGGTTCCAGTGGCTCCCTTTTGAGGACGGCCGCCAATGTAGAAGAAGTCACGCGTGTAGGCAACTTCTCCAGAGCGGCAGTTCATGTTGATACCATTGGTTCCAGTGCAGCCCTTGGACTGACGCTCCTGCAGAGGAGTTGCAAGAGCGCCGCCGAGGAACAGCAGCGAGTTGAGGAGAAAGCGCGCCATCGGTGATGAATTAATTAAAGAATTGCAATAAAGAGTGTCTGCCAGTAAGTAAACCTGGACTTTTTTGTTTCGAAGCGAATGACTGGCAATTAAAGAATTATAATTCCCGATGTAGGAAATAAATAAATGTACGGGAATTGAGAGGTTTATAACGGAGCAAGGATGTTTGATTGTGTATTAGTATGCGCCAATGATAGTTCGTAAGGCTGTCTGCGTTCCTGGGTGGTGGAGTTAAGCATGGGGTCCCAGAAAGGGGACGTTTAGCAGATGAAGGAAGATGTCAGTATAAAAGGTTGAATAGTTAGACCAAGGTTGGCCGATCTAATCTAATGAATGGTGGCTGTTGGCGTATAGTGCGCTGACATATAACGAGAGAGTAGCGACCAACAAGATATTCTAATCCATATCGAGTTTGCAGGTCGTCAACAGCTGGTCTGGGCCAGTAGTAATCGAACCATTACAAGGCCAAAGCCCTGTCATCCCGTTCGCCGTTAGATCTAGAAAACGTTAGCATTGTGCGGCCGCATCCATGATCAAATTTCCGTGGCGCTATTTCGGTCGGGGACCCGTTGACTAACAGGGGCATCCGTATACTCGGGGCCAATACGAGAAGAGAGTATTTCAGGGGTCAGGGGTATAATCCCCGGCATATGGCGGGGCTATGGATTCAACCTCGAACGATGCCGGGCTCTAGGGCCAACATTGAGATTCAACGGGCGTTAGCGAACTATGCCTACAGCTTTATTCCCATTAGATCGGCTTTTTCGGAACTCGTGTCTCAAGAAAAAGCATCATACGTAGTATTGTTATATGGATATCACATGTTGTAAAAGAAAAAAAAAAGAACAGCTCATTCAAGCCCAGCAACTCTTCATCCCCCACCCTTCCTGGACCTATTTCGCGTGATAATACGTCAGTGTCGGATCTGCCAGTGACGGATTCGAATCGTAGCTCAGTTGTATCTCGTGCGTCCGAAGAATGCCCATTTCCACCACAACACCACCCTTGTCCATTCCCATGATGTTCTCAGCCGAGTCCGAATCCGTCAGCGGGCCCCGACGGACCGTCGTAGTATTTCGTGTGTCGTGTTCCAGATCGGTCCACCCTTGCGTTCTAGATCGTGAGTGGGAACCGGATGTTCCAATCTTGGTCTTGACCGAGGCCCACGTTCCCATGATCGCGCCGTCGAGAACGGGAAGATTTGCGGTTAGGGTGCCGAATGTTAGGTCGAGTACAGTCCAGCGCAGGGCAGAGGTGAATTGCCAGCTTCCGTCGTTGGTGATGGTTACCATGGTTGTTTGTAGAAGACCGCCTAGGACTGTCGTGCCTCCGACTAGCCAGATGAAGAATAATCGCGCCTTCTTGGCCTTGTTGATCTTGACGTGGAACAGGATAATAACGGGCGAAAGTAGAAGCACAAAACTCTGCGAGACCATTGTTAGAACTGGACTGGGGGTGGCTAGAATGGCACGTTTACTCACCTGCGCGACATGCATGCTACTCAAGAATCTATTTTGGAGCATAGTGTTGAGGCATACTGGTGGAGTTTCGATAGCACCAGCAAATTTCTTGTCCCACGAAGCTTGAATTGGATTGCACATGAAGATGTACCCTGCAAAAAATCAGCATTTGGTCTAGGTTGTCTTGTGTATCGGGATTTGACTTACAAAAGATTGCCAGAAGAAGGTATATCACCACCGTACCAAGAAAAACATCGGCGAATATTCTCCAGCCTTTCGATGCTCGATCTGCAAGTCGGCGCACAAACAGTGTGATGGATACTTTGATGAGACCGACTGAAACATAGAAAATGATCTTGCACGCTGATAGGTAGAAGGCGAGGAGATTGTATTCTTCATAGGTGTTTTCGTATGTATGTCGTCCGGCTTTCGTCTGTGCCAGCATCGCTATAACAAGGCATGGATAAGTCACTGCCAAAGACTATATCATGTCAGTTATGGCTCTCTCGCTCTCTTTTATCACTTACTGCCGCAACAATGATCGCCCAGTCATCGTATCCAAATCGTGTTCCGACTCCCCTGAGACGAATAATAATTCTTGATACCGTTGGTACCAGGATGGCGAGAATGACAATGATCATTCCAGCGAAGATGGCCGGTTGTTTTGACTCATCGGGTGGGTGTTCGGGTCGTTTGATAAAGAATGTCAGTCCTTCACTGGCGTTGGCCTTCTTCAAACCAGCCATGCGAAGGACACCGCGAACAATGTAGAAATCATCTTGAGTCGCAGGCGGTTGGCCCACAAACGCCGAGGTAGCCATCTCGATATCGAGTGTGCATGATCTTCACTGATAATTCCCGAAAGGAAGAAGGGTGCTTTACTATCAATATATTATTATCCAAGTACCGTGAGTGTTCCGCCCCTGCATCAAGATCCCTACACTGTTCCTGTGCTGGACCTTGCATGCATTTTCTTTTTGCGTGTCTGGAACGTTGTGAATCGTGCCATTTTCCAATGACGAGGATTTTTTCCACGTGCTTAGGCAGTGTTTCAGGATGAGAGTATCCCTCTTTGGGTTATTCCCCGACTTCCAACGCCCGTTTATTTCTCCGGCGAACGAACCAGTTCAGACTATAAGTTAACCTTTAGCCGAGCCCTCGGGCCAAAGTAAAATTAATATCTCAGAGAGCACATGGCTCGCTTACACTGCATCACACCAGTTATTGGTCTTTGCCTTATAGCAGCTGTCTTGAAACGCATGACGGTTGCATAGCCGGGAACTCGGCATGAACCATGAACAGACGGGAGAAATTAACACGGCTACAGTCCTCGCCACTTGACTTGGCAGACAATGTGTTTCTCTCAAAAACTCGCACGAGCCTGTCAACCTGTTCATGCCCAGGCTAATCAGTGGGCCCCGGGAGCCGGGATGAGATTTAAGAGGGAGCGTGCGGCCTAAACGGAGAGATAAACCCCTGCAATCATCCAGAGTACAAAGCTTCCCTCGCTTATTAGTCTAGTGCAAATCTGCACCAAAATATGCTCATTAGACTGGGAATAATGAACTCTGATTTGCGACTAATTAAGACTCGAGTGTTGGATGACTCCAAAATCTTGGTTGAGACTTGATATGCATCCAACAGAATTAGGCTATCTCGTCAATCGAAAGGTTGCAGCTGCGGAGTAAACTCTCCGATCTTCAGCATGGATTTATCCAGATCATAGTGACGATCTTAATAAATCCAACCAACAGCCCGCGAAACAACCAGGGGCTTTCTGAACATGTAGATCTTGCACCTTTTGTAGTAAAAAGACCGTCCCCAGCCCAAACCATCATGACCACTTGCACATACTTTGAAGCTTTGAGGATTTGTATTCTTTACAGATCAAGATGTCTGGAATATAAGTTGATTTTCCTTTTTCTTTCTTTCTTTCTTTCGGGGGAGGGGGGGGGGTTGCAGATGAACCGCACTGGCAATCGACGAGAAGTGTAGGGTATTCGAGAACATGCCAATAGTACTCACTAGTTCTCATCAGTTTGCCGAATATCCTGCTCGAACTCTCCAGTTGCCTCAGCCATTGTTACTCTCTCCTGAGTCTCTTCATGCTTTCCCGCTTGCTGAGACGCCGAGGCTGTCGTGTCCATGGAGCCAAGATAATCAATGATGCAAGGACATGATCTCATTTCCGCTGCAATAGAGAACAGCCCCACGACTCTGCGAATGAAGAGTAACAGCAATATTGTTATCAATACCAAGCTGGGGATAGGTAAAAGCATAGCCATAGTAACTGCCAGACCGAATGTGATGTACATCATGCAATAGAAATGGAAACCAGCAACTGGCCAAAGAAAATTATGACGGGGTGCTGCGAAATCTCCTGTCACTCAATTATAAAGACACGGGCGACCCATTTCTTTGGCTCGCTCTCGGAGGAGTCTTTCGACTGAGAGCAAGGCTGGAATATCATCTGGAAAGGGCGTGCGTTGCCCGTTTGAGGGAGACTGGCCCACTTCAGAGGGTTGTATAGGCATCGCCAAAGAGTTTCCCTGATTGACCCTAGCCTTCTCCTTGATTTTCTCCTTATAGTCTGGATAGATAGTCTTTCAGTAAAAGAACAGAATGGCCATATGATGAAGGGCTGCCTACCTGCGCGACTTTCTAGAGCCGCAAAAGCTGGCAGTGCCAGAAGAGCCAATGACACAATTTGACCAAAGCCCATCCTGTATGGGTCTCCTGACATGCCTTTTGAAGGCCTATGGCATAGAAACACGATAGTCGTTCCATAGACATGGCCAGCACAGAGCCACAGGAACCTCGAAAGAAAGGATCCGTGAAATTGATGAAACACCCACTGTTCAGAAACGGCTACAACTTGAAGCCACAGTTTGGGCCTCGACTTTACATCGGAAGTGAGAATCTTGAGAGCTCTTAGCTTGAGCCATCTGTTTAAAAGGTCATCTCGCCTGTTGTCGCGAGTTTCGTGCCTCAAATCTTTGAAGTTCGTGCATACAGAACCGTATTTGAGGAGATCTGCTTTGAAACTGTGCTTGAAGAGCTGTGCCCTTTGGGTCCGGCGTTGATATGTAGTGTTCGTATTTCGTCGAGTCAACTCTTTATCAAGATGTTGTAAGATATTGCGTATCATATCAGCTTCGCATTTGACCTCGCTGGGTTGTGCAGCTTCCAGATTACCTCGCGCCTGAAGAAATCCCGTATCATGAGCCCTGGGTTGCTGGTTATCGGCGGTCGAATTGTTTTCTCTTGATTGGAAAATAAGAGATCCCTCACCAGTTCGATCATTTGGCTCCCTGTCCGCTTGGTCTAATATGTATATAAGATGGAAGATCTCATATGTGCTATAAAGCACGGTGAGCGGAACAAAAGTATACGTGGCTTGGTCCAGAATATTTATATGGTAGTCCTTTATGACGCAAGTGAAATAGACGTGTGTTTCCCTGTCCCAAGTGGAAGACAATTGGAACAAGAGCAGCATGATTATCATCGCCGACCCTGCGGCCATGATGACCAATCTGATTATCTTTGGGATTCTATGATCCTTCAGGCGATCCATGGAGAATGTAAAGCCGCCCAAATGGGCCGTAGATGCTAGACAACCAAGTCCTATGACAATGTTGACTGAGTAGATGGTGATCTCAGCATGGATGACATAAGCAGCAATGAGGATTGCAACTTGTGAGACCAAGATCTGATCACTTACAGCAAGCATGAAAGCCATAAAAACACCGACACGCTCGCTTTTGTTTTCGACAAGACTTCTTTTGGTTTCGTCACATCCTATTTCTCTCAATGCAGCAGATATGACGGCGTCGCCACTGTTGAGAAGTCGGGATGGCACTGAATCTGTAGTGAATGCGGCGAAAAGAGTGATCAGCACGATGCACGAGGTCGCAACAAAAGCAATTATAACCTGAGATGCGTTAGGGTGGAGTCTAGTGAACTGGGAGATTCACCTACCCCAAGTCCAGCGATATCTGCGTCGAACTCGACCTCCTCATTCTCGATTAGGCTCGAGAGCCTTTCCAGTGAACAATTCATTATACTGTAGTTGTCCCGTATCGAGGCTTTGTTGATCTTCACGCTGGAGGGATGAAGTGCATAGGTTCATGTAGAATGGAGGGAGAGGAGTCGGAAATCAATAGAAGATTGGCAAGGCAGTATTAAATACTCCTGGTCAAACAAAAATAAGGAATCCCGTCCGACACCCAGCCTGATTTAAATAATATAATAAATACACAAATATCCCTCATGATAAATTTATGTTTGTCACCCTCTTTACTGGAGCCTGATTTCAAGCTGACATGGTAATGCTGATTGGATGCTAGAGTTGAAAAGACTGCAGGATGGCGGCAGTGATGGCGAGCCGACCCTCCACTAGCACGACTGGTAAGCCTCATTGTGTAACATAAAGAGATTGAAAGGAGAGGCTGGTGCTGATGCGACGAGAGGCTGAGTGTTGGCAGCTCAGCCTACTTCTCTTGATGTTTAGTGACTGTTTGCGAGTCCCCGGACATCGAACTCCGCTACAGTGGCTGCTCACAGTCATCATCTTCCGTAGTATAGTGGTCAGTATGCAAGCTTGTCACGCTTGAGACCCGGGTTCAATTCCCGGCGGGAGAGTCGCCTCATGAGAAACTCATGGATTTATCTTTTTGTTTTTTTGTTGTTTAGACGTCTGAGCTATTTTGCAGTCGGTGTTGGCGCGTGGCGGCTGATGTGCATTTGAGGCCTCCTTGCGGTTATTGGCTGTAGGGCAACATGGACTTATTGACCATGCAATGTCCTTCCAATCGCACTCTCAAAAAACTGCATCTCAAACATTAAAGCTTGGCGGAAGAGGTGATTGGCATTTACAAATGTGGCAGTACTGTTGTATCGACCCAGCCCTTTCTGTAGATGATCTATCGTAAATGGGTCAGCAAGAGCGAAAAGAGGTAGGGAAATACGCACCAGAAAGTTTTGCACCGTTTTCCCACCATATGTTCGGAATCAGCCACTCAGTGTAGAATTTTGAGGCTGTTGTTTGTTAGCCATCTCGTCAGATTCTGTTGACGAGCTCGCGTACTCTTTTGCGTAGAGGGCTTTTGAGCAAGATGATATGCAAGCTCTGCCCATCCCTTCCAACTCGATTAGTCTGCTTTTTGAACTTGAGTCCTTTTGGAGATACTTACGTAAACGCATGCTATTCTCGAAACACCGGAAAGATACCAACCATACGTGGTGGCCTCTTTCATCCAATTGACATACTCGAGGGGAACGGCCTGGAGCGATGCCTTTTCAATCTCCTCGTCCGAAATATGAAGGTGATCAGGGCTCGTGAGATTCTCACGGAAGCTCTTGGCAAACTGAATTTCCAAGGTCATATGTTCCATTATTTCATGAATCTCGGTGAGTAGAAAGGTCTCCGAAGCATCTTCAACTTGGCTCACGAGAAGCCATTTCTGTGGGATAGCTGCAAGAAGGAAGTAGTAGTCTTGCTATTACAGACTGAGCCAAGCATTCTTCGGGCTAATCCGGACACGAAGTAAGACGAACCACGGAGTAGTACTGGAACGAAGCAAGTGTTCCGTTAGGTGTCTGTGCCGCTTGGGACGCGGTGAACTGATTGTTGAGAAATCGTTGGACGAGATCACAATTATTGTTCCATAATTGGTCAATTAGAGTTCTGAAGAACAAGTCAGCACTTGATAAGTCTTACTTAACTTCCTTACCCAGCCTTGACCAAGGGGTTGGCCCGGGGACATCCACTCCTGGAGGTGATAGGCTTTGAAACAGCCAAGCCATTCGATCCTGTTCCAACGAGAGGCCGCTGCTTGGGAAGGGTTAAACTGGAAGCCACAAAAGCCCATAGATAGACCAAGGTGAACTTCCAGCTCTGAGAATACATTGAAGCAAGATTGATGATTTAATTGAGAAACTAGAGAACAAATTTTCATCAGGGGTAATCGTGGAATAGAAATATGAGACATGTTAGCCATGAACTATTGGCTTGTCTTACATGCACTTTGTCTTGATTGGAGAGCCCCTGACCTCGTCAGCACCATGCATGCAACAGGTTGCACCGAATTATTCCTTTTTTTTGTCACCTTCTCAACCCCCAAAGCTTAGTTGCGAGTGATGATCATAGTTGTTGTGCGGGACAAATGACTGTTGACACAAAATTATCGCTGACTGACGGGTAGATCTTCACACTAAGAATGTCTTATCTCAGCACTATCAAAGCTTGGGTACTACAGAGATCACGCAGAGTAAATGGGTCTATCAATTTTGGTATGGGATTTATTTTTTATTGTTGAGTAAAGCACAGCCATGCTGAGGCACAATATGAGTGCTCAATCGATCTCGAATCCTGAATGCTGGTTAAACCTCTGGGTATCCAATACTGGTGCTGGGCCTAAGACATCGCAGTTGCCTAGCCCTAGAATAAGAGAGTTTGTCCGCCCCCAAAACGCGCATCTTGGTAACTCTGTTCCTAAAACTTCCCTCCTGTCTCCTCCATGGAATTCTCTGGGGTCTAGTCCTGGGAATTCGACACCTTCATCCACCCCTTGGAAACGAAATAGTCAACCAGCCACGGTTCATAGTCAAACATGTTCAGCAGCCTCTGAATGTCATCGATGCTGAAGCCATCTTTAAGACGAGCTTTACCCTCTGCCATCCTTTGGGCCGTCACCTTCTTGGAATGCGCTTTGCGCGCTTCATCATCCTTGTAGAGGTAGTCCGACATACACCACCACCAACTCTTGGGGTCTGTCAGATCAGATGGGTAGTGTCTGAGCTTGCGGAGTGTCGGGTGAAGCACCCTTGGCTTCTTAGCGGATGACTGGTCTTGGTGCGGAGGTTCGTTTGTCGTCCCAGTTGTTACCTCGGCGGACTTGTGATGTTGGCTGGGCGCAGCCTCTGGTGAAGATATAGCATTATGGGATTTTGTCCCATTGAGCTTGCGCTCCTTCAGAGCTGCAACTCTCGGATGAGGGATGATCTTGTTGGACTTTTGAAGCTCTTCTATGGTACGCTTGCGTTTTTGCGGTCGTGTCGTATTGAAAGTAGGCATGATGAATGTAGGTTATGAATTTATCTGCTCGGATTTGTTCAGGAGTGAGATTTCTAGAGAAAGATTTGGAAGATAGACGGGGTTTTTATATGCCAGATGCACAAATTGTGTTCTACATAGAGTTTCCTTTGCAGCTTTGCAGTCTTCGTGAAACTTCCATTGATGAAGAAAGAGTTTGTAAATTACTTTGCTTCTGACTTTATTATTTCTGAGGGGAAAATAAAGCAGTTCATTAAAAGTTCAAACATTAAGCCTTTTTTCGAGTAGAGATGCTTTGTGAATCATTGATATACAGTTTGATCATAACCTTGAGTGGATTTCAGACTCTAAGGCTATAGAAAATTCGTTTCATGACTACCTACAGATGATGTATACAGAGAGGCCGCAAATAGATATCCACATCATATTATCCCTAACAATGGTCCAGGGAAATATCTGTTAGTATAAGATACTCAAGAGATTACTATACATCCCCCAGATAACTCAGAGGTCAAAAGAAACATCGCTATCCTCCCTAGTCGGCAATTTGCATAATAATGCACACAAATATACACATCCGCAAACCTACTCGAGCCATTCAACCTACATGTCCTTAAACATTCTCCGAAAGTATATCGACAATTCTTGTTTGCTCATATTTTTCAGCCAGGTCAATTGGTGTAAGCCCTTTCTTATTCTTTCTGTTGACATTTGCACCCGCTTCAAGAAGAATCTTCACGACACTTTCATGGCCACCCTTAGCAGCTCTAGACAATGGAGTGTCTCCCCATTTGTTCTTCGCCTCGATATCAGCTCCATTGTCGATCAGAAGCTTTACAAATTCGACGTGTCCGTTCTGCGCAGCTATGACAAGTGGTGTACTTTCATGATGTCCCAGAGATTCAATGTTTGCTTTTCTATCAAGCAGCACAGTCGCTGCAGAAACTTGACCCGTATAGGCTGCCCACGCCAGCGGCGTGTCGCCATCTCGGTCCCTTGCCCTCCTGGATGCGCCGTGATTTAACAGCAACTCAATCATGAAGACATGACCATATGTTGCCGCGAAGGATAGAGCCGTTGTGCCATCAGCAGGATCCTTGGTCTCAATGTCTGCCCCTTTCTCAAGCAGGAGTGTCGCTACGTAGTCCTGTCCATTGGCGGCAGCCCAGAGAAGGGGCTTAAAACCAGCCATGATCTGCTCACTGTTGACTAACCCTGTCGACTGCGGGTTGCCCGGGTCAAAAGGCTCTCGAGTATCGGTGCCTTGGAGAGCATTTTGCTTATCCAATTGCACCTGGATGATCTTCTGGACCCAATTGTCTGAGCCTTCGGCTATCTCTGTCTTGTCCAACCTCTTCTTTTGTTTGTCCCTCTCAGTCGTGATATGTTTCAAAGCCTTTCTGTTGCGATCAACCAACGCCACAGAAGCGTCCATAGCATCCGTCGCTTGTTTCATTTCCGATTCGATCTTCTTTCGTTCCTTTGCTAGTTGTTTCTCCTTCTTTTCCAAGGCACTCAGTGCATCCCTCAGTGAATTGAGCGATCTTTTCGCTGAAGACTTGTCCTCCTTGGCCTTTGCGAGAGCGGAAGACTCGGATTGCTCTTGCGATAGGATCGTTATGAACTTCCTTGCTTTCATAGCTGTTGAGATTTCCTCATATGGATCTGCGTCATCGGGCACTTGATCCTCTGTGCGAGATAGTCTCAGCAGGAAAATTGACCCTTGCGCAACTTCGTCTCTTTGTACATCGACCTTTACCACGATTTTCCCGTTGTCTATCATCTTGTCGTGCAAACATTCGGGCTCCATATAATCTATACCTTCGCCGATTTCATAGAGGTCGTCGACCTGCGGTGCGGCTATGATATTCCACTCCACAGACTCTTCTTCGACATTGACGTTGAATTTCAAGACAACGATGATATCACCGCCATTCTCTGCCCTTGTAGTAAATCGAGCGAGATACCTCTGACTGAAGGCGTGATCCGTGTGTTTCATGTCAACAACCAGAGCCCGCCCCTTGTCCCACTTGAGTGGCGGATATACGTCCTTCAGGTAGAATTTCAGCCTTTGATGACCCTCAACATGAAGCCAAATGCATTTCCCTGCCGCTTCAACAGGTAGGACTTGGCGTTCCACGCGAATGCAAACAGCTTGGGTTTGACAGTCGGCTTTTGACTTGCCAAGTGGTATAGGTTCATATCCTTGTGGTCTTATGTACTCATTATCAGCAGCAAAGGAAGATGTGCGACGAAGTGGAATCGCAATGCCATCTTCCGCGGTACGTCCGAAGTCACAATTAAGTAGCCCATACGTGACTTCATTTTCTGAATGCTGTAGCTTGAGAGAAGTGCGAATATATCCACCCGAAAGAGCAAAGTTGTTGATACATGTCGCGTCCAGTATCTTGGGGACTATACGCCCACATTCGGCAAAGTCTGCTGGGGAGGTTGCAAATATCCCTGCAGACATACAACTCTCACTCGAAGTATTGTTGGAATCGGATTTCATGCCTCGAGCCCTTACTCCCCATGCGAATGTAGAGTCGTCGGTAGTATGGTCCATGATCTTGAGTTGTAGTCTTTCGAAGGCCTTGTGACCCTCGCCATAGATCATGGGCATGGTAACATTGAAGATTCCCAGGAGGCAATAGGCGATATCCTCGTCCCTCTTCGTCTTTCTCTTGGATGCCCAGGACATGCGCTGTGCAACGCTTGCTTCCTTGAAGTCTCCCCATCCAAGGAGAAACTTGCGCGGGATGCCTGTGATCTCCTCGATCTCACTCACTAGATCATCTTTTGTTCCGACAGGGCTCCATTTTTGATCATAGAACCGGACTTCGCTAGGAGCTAGAAGTTCTTGCAAGGTCCATCCTCGTGTAAACCATGAACTTGAGAAGAAGTTGGATGTTGGGTCTCGTACATCGTGGCCGTCGGGAACATCGCTCATGTACGTGTAGCAGACTTTGGCCCGTCGATACCACTGAAACATGGAGTTAATGGCCTCGTCAAGTTCTTTTGAACTCTCCTTGTTGATACAGCAAGTGTCGATCCATGCATATTTGAGATTATCGTTTGCAGCTTGACGACAGCAACTTCTTACTTTCTGCATGCCAACATTTTGGGTGCCGCCTCTCATCATTTCTTGAAAGGAGACCTCTTCATCATCGTCTCCCCATCTGTGCGACAAGATGGCGTAAGGTGGAATTTGGTTGCCGATGAAAGTCTCCAACTTTAACGTTTCAACGTTTATGAGTCTCATGGTTCGTCCACTGTGATACTACCTAGTAATGGTCGTCTTTCTCTACAGATAAGACCAATGTGAGGCTGGCTGGTACAATACGACCCCAGAGCGGGGTAAGCAGATTCTGAGCGTCAGCAGATAGGAAGGATACTGCGATGAACCGGAGGCGTTTCGAGAGCATGAAGTCAGGGTGGTTAGAAGCCAGCACAGAGTTTATGGGGGACGAAGAAGAAAGGGTACGAAACCATGGAGTGGATTTAGTTGAAAGCTTTTCACGCCGCATTCAGATGGATAATTAAGTATCCTCAGCTCAGCTTAACTCAGCCTTGCGACCGTCAGACTTGGGCTTTGAATTTGGTTCAATCAGCTACCTGTCAGATTTGGGCAGCTGAGGCATCCCGTGACATTCTGCATGAAGATGGACCAATACCTATCCCACTCCATACACCAGAATTATCAAGACACAATGTTGGTCACACCCTGGCTCAATCAATTCAAAACACGAAGCCAAAACGTCCAGCAGGCACATAGAGTTACTACTTCCGGACAATACGACACGCAACTATTTACAGTTGGTCGTAAACAGCCCATAAGCGACTGAAAAAGCGACAATAAGCATAAGTAAGCCACATACGTAAACAAAACTCAAGTCCTACCGGGCACATTCTCCATCAACCAATCAGCAACACTTACCTGGCGTTATTCTGTTGCCTGACCATTGCGGCGCAATTAGGATCAGAATTACATTGCATGCCAAGGCCATGTGACAAAATAATTGACTCATTCAGCTGTGGCATCGTCACATTAAGACTTTGATTTATTTTATTACCTTCTTTACCTCTTCATAAGCGTGGTTACGACGCCCTTCTAGGCTTCTACAATCTATGCGATAAGGCTGTGTTATAAAACGCACTTAAACACATCTGAAGGTTATACTCAACCCTCTCACAGCTGGCTTCTAGGCAAAACAGCCCTAACTCAAACGAAACATCTTTCTACAATGCAGATTAATACCTTCCTTACCACTCTTTTGGCTGCACTTCCCGCAGCCCAGGCTTTCGAGTTTACGGGCCCCGACCCCTCCAAGGACCTCGACGTCAGGAAGGAAATCACTATCACTTGGAGCGGCGGCATCCCCAGTAACCTCTCGCCCAAGTTTGATTTCATGTGGCACTGCGAGCCTGACGAGTATAATACTATCGAATCTGATATCAGCCGATTCGTGGATGACATTTACCTGTCCGATGGAAAGTACAAGATCCAATTCGGAAAAAACTTCCATAGCATGCTTGACAAATATGCCGACAAGCTTGCTGAAAAGCCTCTGTTCTACTTCCAGGCTGTCTTTACGGATCAACAAGATAAAGAGGTCATGTACTTGAGCAAGAACTACACTCTTGTTGGGTTGGATCAGAGGGCCGGTTCAAAGTATTGGGTTGGCCTTATGATGCGTTGGTTTTGGTTTTGAGACGGATACTCAAGAGTGGCAATGACTCTCGTTGTTTTCTCGATCAATCAATTATATATTTTGCCTCTATCGATAAAAAGGAATCGGTTAGGCATGGCTTGACGGTCCAATCTTATTGAACTGTCATGGGGTTTGTGTAATTCACATGCCCTCCAGCCAAGATAAACAATTCAAACCAAATCTACTTGAGTTTTCTTAATTGTCTCAGCCTTGGACAGTGCGATCCAACATGATGTGAAAATGGGAGCTGCTGAGACATCGAATTAGACGGCTTCCGTAGCTCAGTTAGTTAGAGCGTCGTACTAATACTTCATTTCGAGTATCCGGTAATGTAAGTATATCCTAATGCCTTCTAATTTGTGTTTTTTGCATTTGTGATCTGCTGATGATGGTGTCGAATCCGGGGGGAGGAACTCGGACAGACTGAGACAAACAAGCGGACTGGAAGTGAAAACTACGAAATGATGAAGCAACAGAAGAAAGGTGGAGCATGTCCCGTGACTTCAGTGACATTTGCTTATGTAGGAGGTAAATTGTGCAGTGAATGTGCACAGAATTGTGGTGCTCAGGGGTTGGGGGTTATGCAGCCGATGCTACATCCAACTCAACCCAATGAAATGCACAAGTTGCTCGGTGGAGCTGGCTGCATAATTAGGTACTTAGGAAAAACCTTGTGCTTCTCCCGTTTCTGGGGGCGAACTAACGCCAAGGTTTAATACGACGCGACGCGACGCGAGAGTTGCACCGACCATTAGCGTTTCATCCACGCGACAGCATTGGCACAAGGCAACTCGGCGGCCAATGGTGCCTTGTACTCGGAGTCCAGAAATAAACTGGACTCTCCCTGCAGGAGTTGGAGTGGGGAGACCGTTGTTTGTTCATCACTGGTGGTATGGTAACAAGCTCCCGCCCATTTTAACGCCTGAGGTGTTAGTGCTTTATCAAGGAACAACATTCGCACTTTGACAGAGACCTTTCAACACCAGGGTATTCCAAGCTTTGTCTAACGTTGGAAAAATTAACTCATGCTCAATTTTCTCATCGCCCAGGTGATCCCTCCAAGTGGCAGTCTTGGGCCAAATGCCTCACCATGTATGTCCCTTGGAAGCCCAACAGTGGGTAACATTGTCCTTCGAAGATAATGGGACAATATAGGGTAGTTCAAAATATCATGCAAATTCGCAATCTATTCTTTTGCAGACAAATCTAGTTGGAAGTCGAAAGATTCAAAACATACGGTGTTGGCTATTACAAAAAGAGCCAAATCTCTTCATGCAACTGAAATAGATACATAAAAATTGCAATTTCAACAAGATTAAAATATCCATGACGTCGGATTGTCAAGAAAACCATCGACCATCTGTATATCATCAGTACATACCCTGCGGTCAAGTCATCGGGCTTACCATTAAATCCCAATCTTCAACAAACCCAAAATCCATTTCTGGTACCTCCTCATGCTCAACACCTTCTGGCTGCAACTGAGCAAGAAGAGACTCAAACATGACCAACGTCTCTTGTACCGTCTTTTCACCAGCTTTCACCATGCACTCAGCGCTCTCGGCCTCAGGTAGTCGACGCATGATCCCTTTGACCTGTGCAATCAACATCGAGAAAACAAGATACCCCTTCATGTTAGTCTCTCCCGCTTCAATGCACGCAACGTTCCACGCTCTGGCGTCATCCAGTATATTGCACAGATCCGACCGCACCGGCGCAGGAGATAGCCCATCGTCTTGTTGCACTTCGTTTCTTAATTCGAGGATTAATACCAGGCTCGCTTGCCAGGCCGTCATGCGGAAGAAGCCTGAAGTACATCTGATGAACCGCTCGAACTGCTTTTTGCTCTCGGGGGTATTTGCATTGATGGAAGATGGTGATGCTGCAGACCAGATCTTGAATGCAGTTTCCAATGTTAACTGTCTTGAGAAAGCATACCGCGGTTCTTGTAAAGAAATTCCATAATAGGCAAAATGCAACGCGTTGAGAAAACGACGCAGGATGAAGTCAACTGCGCAGAGCTCCAATTCCGTCGGCGAAGCTGGACCTTTGCTACAGTCTTTTAGCATTTTACTTGCCTCCTTGTACGAGGCCCTCAATTCGGAATCAATTTGTAATGTCTCTTGGTAAGAATCTGCCGATTTGAGACCATTGAGTAACTTGGCGACTTTGAGACGCGAGGGAAAGCTCTTTCGTAACGACCTTGCAGTAGACATTTGGGTAAAGACATTGTCAGGCCGGGGAGTCGCATTTTCGATCATGATTTGGTCGTCGTCAAAGTTACCAGGAGGTTCAGTATCAAATGTTTCCATCGAGATCATTGGCGATCCGCCAGATGTCAGACTTGACTCCAGGGACAGTTCGATGATGGTGTTCCATAGCCGTCTTCGCATCTCACAGGCCAGTTTAGTGGTTTTGGACAATAGTGTCGGATCTCTGTGAAAACCCATCGACATGGCAGTTCTGAGTAACGCCCCGCAGGCAATCCATAGAGTTTCGCCTCCAATAGAGATAAAGTCTCGAGCAAGAAGAAGCAGAATATTGGTCTGAAGGAACTGGATGCCAAGTCTTGACTTGAACTCTGGCTCGGAAATCCAACCCTGAACCTCGTATATCCACCGAATCGCCGACGGTCGCAGAGGGAACTTGTCCTCGTAGGTTACTGCACCTAACGCGTGGACCAGTTTGAGCTGTGCAAGAAAATCCCGATCTGGTTCACTGTCAGAAGTCCAGATGGCATCGTATTTCTTCCTAAAGGTTGGGATATGAAGAATGCGGTAGATTTTCTCGACGGTGTTTAGGTAGCACTCGACAAGACTGTCTGAGATGGCCTTGGACACCAATTGAGACGTGAATGGTGTTGGCCATTCGGGTGCACGCTGCGCTTTGATGCGCCTTGCCATGGACTTGCATTTCTGAACACCTACGACGAGACCTGTGTCTTCAATTGCGTATTGGTCGATTGCTTCTATGACGTCTCTGAGCTGGCTGAAGTTAGCATCTGCTGGAAGACTGCAGATTGACATTGCGCGACTTACCAATGGCAATCCACAAATATAATGACTTTGTCCAAAGAATCGCCTCTTGTGAGAGATGGCACGGGGTGTCGCTAGAAAACCGCCAAGTTGATTTAGAGAATGCATGTGAAATGTTCCGCCCAGTGTTGAAGATGATGTCTCTAGATTCGGAGTTGACTGTGAGGGTGTCACATTGGTCACTGACAACTGCTCTTCCAGTTGTCGGATTCTGTTCTTTAGTGCTTCAAGCTCTTGTGTCGATGCATCACTGCGTGGTGTTGGTACTCCTGTTGGAGAGCTCGCCGCTGTTGTTATCCCTGCTGGGACTGGAGCAACATCCTCGGGAGTTGGCAAGGAGACTCCATTGGAGCCATGGCCAGCATCAGGAACAATAACCTGAGTTGTTGCAGTGCTTTGTCTTGATGCGCCAGAAGGAGGATTTTGGTAGACGCATTCACCATTTCTAGAGCGTATGCAGTTGTTGCACGGTGATTCTCGGTTGCACCGGATCTTGCGCTTTCGGCACAGGTTGCACGACCTAAACAACCCTCGTTACTCGACGTCACTACTTAGAGAAAGATCGCTTACACAGCTGGTCTTCGTCGCCGGCGAACTGGTTCCATCGTGTTGAGATTGAATGAATGACAGGTATTATGTGCGAGTGAGACGAGAGTTGGGATGCGGAGAATTCTGGAGTTGAAGGAGCAGAAACTGCGCTTCTAGTGCTTATGGTTCTCCATTCCCCGTGTCCGGTGCTAAACCCGAGTCCGACCCCGATTCCGCTCAACTGTCATTGGTCACTCTTCGCGCACTCATAAGCTGAGACTGCTTATACTCCGTGATGTATCAATATATAAATAGCATACATTCCCTTATGAACTGTTTGGACTTCTCAAAGCATTGAATTCTACCTCCAAGTTCCACATTCCCTAATTGAAGCATCTTCGCCAATCTTCCTTTGCAAAATGCCATCTCCCGAGCCATGGAAAGACGATAATGTCGAGAGACATGCAATGGATTCGTCCAATTCAACCAGTCCTTTCAGCTCAGACAAGGAGCGTGGTGATACTGACTCACCCGATGACGATAAAGCACCAGATGGTGGGCTACAAGCTTGGCTCGTCGCAACCGGAGCAGCTTGCGTCTTCTTCACGTGCCTCGGCTTCGCCAACTCATTCGGTGTTCTTCAAGAGTACTACATGACCCATCAACTCCAAGGACACTCGGCAGATCAAGTGGCCTGGATTGGCTCCATTTCGACATTCATCCAATTCGCTCTTGGGTCCTTGAGCGGACCGATGTTTGATCGCTATGGCTCTTGGGTATGTTGCCATATTCCCTGTGACGGTGTTGATGCTGACAGATCCAAGATTCTTCGACCGGCGGCGGTTACTTACGTGTTTGCAACAATGATGACGAGTCTGTGCACCAAGTATTGGCAATTCATGCTTGCTCAAGGTCTTCTGATGGGTACCGCAATGGCCTTTTTGCAGGTCCCTGCCTTTGCAGCCGTGTCCCAATACTTCGACAAGAAGAGGGCGGCAGCGCTTGGAATTGCCGTTTCAGGCTCGTCTATTGGTGGTGTTGTCTTCCCAATTGCCCTGTCCAAGATGCTGAACGACTCTTCTCTCGGATTTGGCTGGTCTATCCGAGTCATGGGATTCGTCATGATACCCCTCATGTTCTTCTCATGCATCGCCATCCGACCTCGTTTGCCAAGTAGAAAGACATCATTCTTCCTTGGAGCCGTATTCAAGGACCCCCTGTACTGGCTGGTGATACTGTCACTGTTCTTTCTCTTCATCGGCATGTTTGCTCCCCTGTTCTTCATTCCGACTTATGCAGTTTCGCGAGGTGTCAAGCCCACGCTGGCATCCTACCTACTCGCCATCACCAACGCTGCATCGACCTTTGGCCGAATCATCCCTGGAATTCTCGCAGACAAGTACGGCCGACTCAACATGTATTCCGTGGGTGGACTGGCCACTGGAGTCGTCATACTTTGCATGAATGAAGCAAAGACCACTGCTGCCTTGATAGTGTATGCTCTTGCTTTCGGCTTTACATCAGGTACAATCATCTCAGGTGTTTCGGCGGCCTTCACACTTGTGTCCAAGGACCCTCGGAACAATGGAACTTACATGGGAATGGGACTGGCTATCGCTTCGCTTGCGGCTCTGGTAGGCCCACCAGTGAATGGCGCTCTGGTTGACAAATACGGTGGATTCTTCCAAGTCTCTGTGTTTAGTGGCGTCATGTGCTTATTTGGTGGATGTCTTGCGGCTGCTGCAAAGATGAGGACTAGCGAGGGAATGTTTGGTAGGATCTAGACTTTGGCGTACAGATGGATTATTTTCACTTGTGGAGAGTATGTACGGATTAGTATGGTCAGGTAACCGATAGACATAGATTTGAACTCAGCTCATCATGATTATTTTTGGCAGTTTGCTCCGCTTTCTTCGCTTTGATGAACACCTTGTACCACCTCCTGAAGTCATCTGAAAGCCTGCCAATCTCGGGTTTCATGCACGCTCCAGGCAACAACAGGTTCCAGGCAACTGCAGTATAGTTATCCCAAGCAGCAAAAGAAAGAAAGGATCGAGCGTGAACCGAACACGCGATCTAGACGTCTGAAATGTCTCGCTCTACCACTAAGCCATCGGTCATTGAAAGGTTCTTTGTGATTGTCCTGTTGCCTGTTTGTGTATATGTTGGATGCTTGTGTGACGAGCCACATGAGTCACGATGCTGCATGGTTATTGGGCGTTATTTGAGTCACCAAATCCAGACACTGGCTACCATTTGAAAAAGTCCAAGCTCTTCATCATGAGCATAAAACTGCACATGAGGGCGTCACGATTGGTTAGTCCTACGGCAGATTCAGCTGGCTTGGTGTTGACGAAAAGGGGCATGCGCGTCACTTGATCTACCACGTGACCCCCAAAACTGTCTTTCCCTAGGTAGGACCGCGTATCTAAATGGCATAAACTTATGATGAGTTTAACTCAATGTTGACCTAAGATTACCTAGGTTATCCTAAGTTATGCTTTTACTTACCTATGATGGCCTTGACCGGCGGAAGATGTCGTTGCCAGCCGTTGCCACTGCAGCAGCCGCCCGCCCCTGCCTCAACACCAGTTAAAGCCTGACTTGTCATCCTTCCATCCTCTTCCATCCTTCAGCTTGGATCGTCTTCTTTTCCATCACATTCAATTCTTTCACTCAATGTCTCATCACCAGCACAGCACGCCTTTGAGTCTTCAACTGCCACTCTGCAGCTACATGCAACAGCAATGAAAGCCCACCGAAACCTCTGTCTGCGGTAAGTTCCATCATTTCCACGGTAGCGATATCGTCAATCTCCAGTTTGATGCTGACCTTTGCATTTCTGTTTTTAGCCGCTTTTCGAATGAACGTACCGCGCTTCCGCTGCGCCAAACTGCTTTTGTTGAACAGCCTACAAATTTCCCCAATTGTACGTGCCATCTTCTATCCAGCGTGGCTGTTCGAGCTGTTGGGCTCATGTTGACTTCGTCGTTGCGCAGTTTCAATCCCTTTTCAACAACGTGCGTCTCGTCCGGCTCCTCTCCATCATGCCCACCTGATTACTGGGGCGGCCACCGTGGTCGCGGCCGTGGTGGTGCCACTCGTGGCACCGTAAGTAAACCATTCATACATCTAGACTCAACTACTAACCAGTATGCAATAGAGGAACTTCTCAAACGTATGGAGATTCATCAAACAGCTCGTTGACGGCATTCTGACATGCGTCTGAATTAGACATCGACATCCTCTCGTCGCCCTTCGGGGCAGCAGCAGCAACAGCAGCATACTGCCGCTCCGGCGGCCAAGGTGTGTCAATCAATTTATACCCAATATCACGAGGTTAATGCTAACATAATTCCAGCCAAAACACCCGGTAGGTGTTCCTTTCTTTGTGAGAAACCTGAATGACAGAAATAATAATGCGGGCGTTGCAGGTCGGTTCTCATGCGGTAAGTTCTTTCATCTCCTGTCAGCTGTTCATGGAGCTGATACATATTTTGCTGTTATAGGAAGCTGTCGCGAAATGCGACGTAAGTACAGACCCTCCCCTTGGCTGTTCTGAATATATGCTAACCGCGTTCAGTTTTGGAAAGAAAAAGCAACCGTGAGAATGAACTTCTTTGTTTTGACAATATAGTGAAGGCCATGGCTGACTAGTGAAGCCAAAACAGACATTCTTTAACCAGAAAACCGTAAGTACACTTTGTCAATCGTGCTCCTTTCATGGCTACATACTAACCAGTTCCCTTATTTGCAGAAATTCGAAGCTTTGTACAAGGTAAGACAATACCCCTGTCCTTGGTGTATCAAACTTGACTAACTAGTATATTGTAGGATGCCATTGAGCATCTGGCCGTGAGTTCCTTTGTGATTGGCTAGTGCAACACCATGGGTATGTTCAAATTACATTCGCATGGCAGGATTGGGAAGAGAAGAAGAGAGTAAGCAGTTCTTTCTGGTGTATTATTGACAAAGCTAACAAGATAATGTAGGACAGACCCGAAGCCCCCGCCTCCGAGGCCTCGCTTGAGAAGGTGATGGAGGAGCGTGCCGCAAAGCCTAGAAGGAAGAAGACGATAAGAAGCGCAAGGCATTGGAAGACGACAAGAAGCGACGCGAGAGAGAAGAGAAATGGCTCGCCAGATTGAACGGCTTATCAAGACCTAATGATACTTTAAATGGATCCTCGCGCATACTGACTGGCCGACTGGGTGCAGATAGGCAATCGGCGGAGGATATCGAGGCTACTCTCCTATAATTGCGATACCTAGGTCCCTAAGTAAACTGACAGTCTAACCTCTCAGTAAAAAAGAAGTGAATGCGTACTACGGAGAAAAAGTTTAACTTCGGATGGGACGACGACGTAGCCCTGCTTCCACACTGGCCTTGACCCCCGAATATCTACGAATAGTATGTCTTCTCTCCATACCTGACCAATTGGCTTATGGCACGACATGAGGCCTATCACCTGTATGTGAACCTTGGGTCATTTTGACGAGCGTATTCCACCGCACAGAGTTTCATCGGGCTAAATCCTGGTGTGCTGACTCGCCCTGGTTAGAGTTCCTGGCTGGATGTAAATAAGTGGCCCCCCGTCGTCTTATGAGCAAAATCATCTTTCTCTCTCTTCCATAACTTACCATTTTTTCACAAAAGTCCATTCGTACCAAACTGTTGGCTGCACTATGGACACTCTCACCTTTCACCCATTTCCCAGGCTGCCGTTGGAACTTCGTCTGCAGATTTGGGAAAATGCCTGTTTAAGCTGGCGCGATGGCCGAGCTGGCCTACACTACATCCACATGAATCAGAATCGGAAACTTGCACCCTTGCACTGCAATTGGGGCGAAGTTAGCCCAAGAAAAAGATCCGCTTACCTCTGGCACGCTGGTCTCTGGACGGCCTGCAAGGAGTCTCGAGATATTGTTACCAAGCATTGGTATAGCCAAGGTTGGCCTGATATCCAAGAAAGAACCAAACACATCAGATACCTTGAGGACCCTATTGGTGTCATGCCCGAGTCACCCGATTTGCTACAAGGGGTCATACATAGGAAAAGTGACTACGAACCCTGGCACCAAATCGTCGAACCTTATTACGACATATTCTGCATCACTGCATATTCATGGCAGCTACTGGTACAAGACTGGAAGCCTATTAGGCTTGAAGCCGACGATAGTGACGGATGCGGATGCAGGGAGACCTTGGAGAATATCGCTGTCGAGTTTGACCCTTCGTGGAACCTTGTGTTGCCGAATTACACTCGGTATGATCGCATCAAAAGATACCCCCCTTCGCTGGCATTTCTGATCAGGATTCTCTTGGACCGGGCACACAGAAGATTCCCGGACAAACTCCTCCTCATCGACAGAAGTACGCAGTGGGTAAGCAGTGGTCCCAAGCTAGCTGAAGAAAGAGTGTTCTTTGACTGCGAAGACGAGTATGTACAGACTGGAGGGGTCTGGAGCAGTGCAAAGTATATTCCATGCTCCAGTCCTGTCTATGAGTTCTTGGGACATCTCGATAGATTGTTGACTCCAAGATTGACCAAAATCCATTACAGAGATGATGATACGGACTCGGATTATGATACGGACGCGGATGATGATCCCCTCGAGCTCACAGCTACCGACTTGATTCAACTTGTTTTGAGGCGAGGGAACCAAGTCAACCGAACTGTAACGGCTGCGGATTGTCTTCTTTAGACTACCAGAACTCTTGAATACTCAGGTGTGGGTTGGGTTTTCTCTGATGGATTAAACGAGGGGTCATGGCTGATGAGAGTGTAAGGTTGACTACACAAGGCTAGGCATGGATCAGTAGAGTTACAGGATGAAAATAATAAACATCATCAATGAAAAGTTTCCTGAAATTGTTTTTTACTGACACCCGGGTTTTATATTTGCCGCCACAGCGCATGGATTTGGCATCAAGGGACCACGCCGGTGATGAAAATCACTGTGACCACTGAAGATTGTGGCTAACTGCATGGTTTCAACAGTTATAGAAAGTCTCCTCAAGCCAATTGATGCATTATAACTTGCCAGATGAGAGAAACCTAAAGATGGAATGTGAAGTCTTTGTTCCTGCATTCTTGAACTCTGTTCGCAGCACGGGCCTGCCTCCTCTGACTCAACATATGACGTGCCTTCCTTTTCAAACCCAGTCTCCAGGCAGCAAATGCCTCATTTCTCTTTCTCGGCATGTGACGCGTCGGCAGGTATTATCCTTACGCTTTCGACATAAACGTCAACCCAGACGCGTATTGGATCTTGATCACAACAACAACAACAGCAACAGATGAAACCAGAAGAAAACACAAGACATAACATCACGCCTCATCACATCACATCACACACACAAATACAACGCTACACGTCAAAGTTATCAGTCATCGACAATTACGCAATGCCTACCTTCGACGCCACATCGCGGCCGCAGCAAAAGCGCAAACACAGCGAGAGCGGGATGGCTGACGATATTGCCGATCGACTTCGAAAGTTGAGAAAACAGGACGTCACCAACGTGTCTTTTGGGCAGGCTGAGAGGCCCGAGGTGACATGTAAGTCTCGACAGATCCACGATACAGCTGACAGCGGTGCTTTTCGAGATTCGTTTGAGCTTTTTGAGTTCTTCCAGAAGCAGAAAGCAGAGGCCGAACGCAAGTCCAAATTACTCCACAACAGGATCGCGGATCTCGAGACCAAGTTAGCAGCGGCAAAAGAAGAGCTGGCAGAGTCCCGGGCCAAAGAAGAAACAACGCGCGTCGGGATCGATGAATTCAACACGATGTTCGCCTTTCTACGATCCCAGACAACGACCGAGAAAACTCATGCCGCAGACGAGGATGCACAAGAGCGCAACAGAGCTTGCCATAGGCAACCGCCACAAGTACACCAGTTTCGAGCAGGTGATGAAATCAACATTGACAATACACCCTACACACATCGAAGGGCAAAAGAAGAGGACGAAGACTAGAGAGAGAGAAGTCCCCGTCCTCCAGTTTCATATTGAAGTGTACTCAATTGTCATTGAAGGTTCAGTTTTGGTTGAGTACAAGTGCAATATTGCTGAGTTCTGATAAATGAAGAGGGAGAGAGATCATACAAGAGAGAGCGCAGAAAGCACAGATAGTGAGCGCAGAGAGAGAGACAGAGCTCAGAGAGAGAGAGAGAGAGAGATACAATGAGAGAGAGTCCTCTATCGGCCGGCTGCGGTTAGTGTTGATCTAACGTGGTTGTGTCATCAAAAAGGTTCTGGCAGCGGTTGGTGTTGATCCAACGTTGTTGTGTCCTTGGAAATGAAAAGGAGTGACGAGAGAGAGAGAGAGCGCGCACGCAAGAGAGTCCCCTGTCATCCAGTATTCGTCCTGTTGGAGTCTACTGAGGCGTCAAAGGAGTTCCAGTTTCGGTTGAGTGTCGGTCCAGCGTTTCTGAGTTCTCAGAAAGACGAGGGGTGCCATCACGGGCAAGTGGAGGAAGGGCGGCGAAGTCGGACTCCTGCAACCTCCACGTGGTGCCGCCCGGGGACCTGGTCTTCATAGACTTCAGGCAATGCAGGAGACGCAAAGCAGGTAAGTTGAATTCACCCATCTACTGTGCTTTCTGAGCTTTCACAGACCCAACGTCCAGAGTTGACCGCCAGATTCATGATCCGTCTTGACAACATCAACCCCAACCCCAATACCGGATGTCCATTTGTCTTCGCCGCCAAAACCACGTCAAGACGCTCAAGGTGAGTAGTGATCGACCCCAGACGTGCCGTCATCCCAAATGGGCTCGCGTCCCAGTACGTGGGTTTATTTATTGACTTTTTCAGGAAACAGAGACGTCTTCGCCCCTTGTAAGCTATCCTTTCAGCATGAACGAAAGTCCCTCGCCGATGCGCTTTACTGCTACCCCTTTCCGGGCTCGCCGTTTGCTTCATCGAGGTCATATGTCTCGTCATTTTCACGGTACCATATAGTATCCGCGTTTGCTTCCTCTCGCAACAGATGGGCCATTTTTCTGGTATCACGTCTTTGCTCGGCAATGAATGGAGGCGGTCATGGTAGTGAACATAGGTTGGGAGGTGAGAGCCAACCTCGGGGATGGAGCAAATTGAACGCACTGAACTCCATCGGCATCACGATTTCGAACCCCATACCCGATGATGTGTCCAATTAAATTCTATTACACGAGATATCTATAAATACATATCAAAAGGTCACTCTTGTGTCAAGATGCTAGTTTTGACCTTGTCAAGACCCCGGAGTGACTCCCACTCGTCTTCGGTCATTCCAAACTCGATCAAGTCATACCACTTACGATTTTGCCAGATAGTTCCACGTCTTCTACCTTCGAGGGTAAATCCCATGCTCTCGTAGAGATGTACTGCTCGAAGATTGTAATCGGAGCACGTAAGTCCGATTGTGTGCAAGCCAGCGTGCCTGAAACCCCAATCCAGCATCCAATTGATGGCCTCCCTTCCGTATCCCTTGTCCTGATAATTATTTGCAAGGGAGATGCCAATCTCGGCATTACGATGATGGGCGACCGATCGCGAGATGCCACCCCACCCAAGGCACATGATTCCGATGAGAGTCGGTGACTTTTCCTCGCTTTTGTCCTCGCTCTTGTCCTGTCCTTCCGTGGTGTCTTGTTCCTCTCGGAGGCATATGACGACACCCAGCAATGAGTTGTAGACAGAGTCAAGATATGCGTCGATATCTCTCTGTCCCTGGGGTTGGAGCTTGGTAGGTGCTGCCATGGCCTGAATGACAGGGTCCTGGTGGATGGCAAGGGCGAGCTTTTTGAGGTTCTGGTCGGATTTGTCAGCTCTGATGTACTCTAGTCGATCAGATTTGAAGGCGTTGACGATGTCATCTGTGATGAAGTCCATATCTGCTGATGTTGTTTAAGAATCCAAGAAGTGATAATGTGTTTGAGGAAGCTGGTTTGTCCAGATGAATGCGGCTGACTGGTCTCATAAATACCGCGATGCGATGCTTCAGATGACATGAACGCTTTAAAGTGGGGCGCCGGATGAGTCATTGGCCGACATGTGTTTGCATTCAATCCGCAAGAGATGAGACATTTGAAGGAGTTCAACAGATACATACACAAAGAAAAAGTATTTGGTAAATGATATGAATAAATTCAGAGGATTATACATGGGGAATGGTCAAATTGTGGCAGCCAACCCCGTGAGATGAGGACTCATCTAAATCAACGGTACATTTAGCACCTATTGGATTCGGTACCACTGCGAACCTTCCCAAATAGACCAATTGATTGATGATTCGCGTTGCAGAGGTCTTGATCTCTCGTTTATGCCCAAGACCGTGGCACGTGCCTGCTGCGACCCGCAGAGGGGAAATGCTTTTGACCGAATCAGTCAGGTGCAATCCAGGTGTTGTCTGCTGCTCTGCATGAAAGCTCTGAGAGGCGTTGAAACTTGACATCAACATCCACAACGACATACCTTCAGTCTGCGGTAAGTCCCTCACTCCTATGGCCATGATACCATCGATCCCGATATGCTGACCCCTGTCTTCGTGCTTTTAGCGTTACCAGCGTTTTTGCCTGTAAGTGCTGTTCTCTGCTCCAATTCTGATGGAATCTCTTGATGCTGACTGTGCTTCTTTGCAGTCAAAAACTTCCAATTCGTACGTTCCACTTTGCTATCTGGCTCAAGTATTCTTGGAGTTGCTGACATAGCCGATCGTGATGCAGCACAAACACTTTCACTCACAGTAGGTACACCATTCAGAATCACCCTGGCTGTCATTTGGGAAGATACTAACAGGATCTTGTGTGCAGACCAAACTACATTCAACATGGTCCGCGTAAGTACTATCTCTTGATCCGAATTCAATCATGGTTCTGACCTTCACAGGGATACTACAACGGAATCGTAAGTCAGCTGAGGTTACTCCATCACCCCCCTTTCCATTCCTCAAGTCCGCAAACTCGAGCCTCTTCTCTATACCAAATGATCGATGCTCTCCAACCCACGTCCGGCGTCTTCGACTTTCCTTCAATCTTCAAGACGCCCGAGCCGACAACGATCTTGGAACTTCCAATTGACCTGGAGTATAGAACAACAACTGGCGAGGTGGCCCATACCGGGGCGGATACCGTGGCCGTGGAAACGGCGGGTCCCGTTCGGGACCATACCAGCGAGTAAGTCGAGTACACGTCTTCAGCCTAGGTAGATATGCAAGTTCTAACCTTTGACATATAGAACACCTCCAACAATGTAGAATCAATCACAATTGTTTCTTATTCTACGAGACTAATCCCATGTTAGTTCAACAACTTTTCGAGAGGGCCCTCGGGCCAACAACAACAGCAACAGCCGCAGCCGCAACAACAGCAGCAGCAGGATCCGGCTCCGGCCAAGAAGGTCCGTATACTAACTATTGTTTCCTCAAACGTTATCATCGCTGACCATTAAACAGAAGAAGCCAACTGTGCGTATTCCTTGCCCGCAACAAACCTTGATAACACATATGATAACTGTCTTTGTTACAGCCTGGGTCGTTGGAAGTAAGTACTGCATATCCAAGATGTGTTATTATAATACTAATATATGTTCCCCTTTCCAGGAAGCCGACCAAAAAGTTGAAGTAAGTGATTCAAACCCGTTTAAGAGTCTATACTAACATAGGCCAGCATTGGACCAAAGAGGCGACTGTAAGACATATGCACCAACCTTGCTCGCTCAAACCCCCCTTGGAAACTATGGTAGCTGACCGTCGGCACTCCTTGCTCGCAGAACCACGCCGAAAAAATTCTCGTAAGGTTTCCTCTCCCCAATCGAGTCATTAACGGGATCAATGCTAATTACATACCTGTTGATAGTACTACACCAATCTCAGAGACGTACGTTAACACTCCTGTCTTTTGATCCTAACACTAGCTAACCACCACGCTACAGAAAGCAATCAAGAACGCCGTCGTAAGACATTTTACAGCCTCTTGTCGCTAAGGCGAATTCATACTAATATCACGGACCGAAATAGGACTGGAAGATGAAGATGGCTGAGCGTGCCGCCGCTCCTCAACCCAAGAAGGAGGAGAAGGTCAAGATTGAGGATGAGGATGGGCCTGCCATGCCTCTGTAAAGATTAAGATGAGAATTATTCATGTCTTAGCAAACTTCATTATAACTTCAGCGATTCTGTGGCAAGTATCTTCAGCGTTTTATGCCGTTTAACGATATTTTTACGATTAACTACTGCCGTTCCCAGTTCCGATACGGCTGTCAGCATCTTGTCTAGCCGAGAAGCTACCATTGATGGCTTCACCCTACCTTGGGGCTCGTCGTCGCAAACCAACTCTACTTCGTCGTCGCGCCTATCGCGCCTCACATGTCTCGACCCTCCAGGCCATGACAGGCTCCTTTCTCGACCAAAGCCTACTTGGCCCAGAAGCAAATGAGACGAGATGCAAGAGAGCATACGTTCGGTTCCATAAACCATCTTCTTTATCAACATAGCAACACTGTCTGTATCATGAAATTGCATCGCATTCAGCACGTCATTTGTTTGGAAGCCTCTTGAACTCAGTACTGCTGTTCCATCCATCAACTACCCGGAACCCCAATCTTACCGTACAGGTTTGGAGACGATTGCATGAATACGAAACCATTTCTCCCATGTTCTTTCACTGCACTATGGTACCTCATGGTGGATGCTGAAGGATTTGGAAAAGCATGTTTCATAAGTACAAAGAACGCGCGCTTCAGTCATCCAATCACAAGGCAAGATGGCCGAGCGGTCTAAGGCGCTGTGTTCAGGTTCGATTCGAACTAGTAACGATTCGCAGTCTCGAAAGGGGCCTGGGTTCGAATCCCAGTCTTGTCAACATTTTTGCTCATGTCATGAGATGTTTGTTTCTTTTGGCCTGGTTTGTTGTTTTGCGATCTTGGATGTCTTGCTGAAACATCTGACAGGTTTCCCAGCACGTGCAGCCCCTCTTCTGCCTTCGCAGTCCTTGGTAGACACCTTCACTGCTGTCAAGGCTATATATGGCTATACTTTTCGCAGCCCAAGCTCATACTTCCGAAGCGAGGATAGATCAGTGCAACGTTGGTCCCTTCGGTGGTGATACAGTGAACTGTCCATCGCACGACGGCGCATTGGAGGAGGCTGGGGTTTCGTCGTTCATGTGACCCGTACCCATTGGTGCGCTTCAGCCGGGGATATCGGAGCCGATGTCGTTTTGTCAAAGTCAAATGGATGCGCCGATCTCTCCTCCTTTTGAGACGTTCCCCGCAGACTCCCCGGCACCATCGATGCTTGTTCCTGGTCCTACCCCGGATTTTGTTGCTGAGTTTATTCACGAATCCATCGACTCATGCCCGACCCTTGGCTGCGGCGCCGACCGATGCTTCCCAAACTTGTCGGCAAGTTAGCTGTTTATAGCTAATGCCAAACAAGAGCCATGCATGCCGTTTCCGAGGATGGACATGTATAAAACAGCCGTTTTAACCTCACAGGAGGAGATCTGCCCCCCAAGAGTTTCTCATTGATGCTTGTTTCCAACCATTGGGTCATTAAGCCTTACTCAACAGCAACGACACCATGTCTGCTAAGCCCGACAATGCTCCCACGGAGCCTGAGAAGGCCGATGCACTCCATCGAGATGTGACCAACGATCTGGCACCCGCAGAGCTTGCTCATGAGATTGCACATGAGGTTGAGAACAACAAGTTCTCCCCATGGACCGCATCTATGTTTCAGCTTTATGCCGTCCTTTTTGTAGCCTACTGCTGTGGATGTCTCAACGGTTATGATGGTATGTTTGTGACTCAATGGCACGTTTTCTGCGTATGACTGACCGTTGTTCCAACAGGTAGCTTGATGGGTGGATTGAACGGAATGCGTTCCTATCAACGAACCTTCAACATGTAAGGAACTCGACCAAACCAAAACAGACACCTAACTGACATTTTTACACAGGAAATCTGACGGATCAGCTACTGGCATTGTCTTCATGATCTATAACGTTGGTAGCATTTGTGCAGCCCCGACTGTCCCTTTCACTACCGATCTTTTCGGACGACGCGCGGGAATGTTCACTGGTGCTGCCATTATCATCGTCGGTACTTGTATTCAGTGAGTAGTTGACCTGAGTGATGCAAACCACGCTAACAATTGAAAAGGGCTACAGCAAAAGCGATGCCTCAATTCATGGGCGGTCGATTCTTGTTGGGCTTTGGTGTCTCGTACTGCTGTATTGCTGCCCCAACCTATGTCAGCGAGCTTGCCCATCCCAAGGTAAGCAACCGTGACATATCCCGTCAATGCCTTCTGACAAGATTATAGTGGAGAGGTACTCTCACAGGCCTTTACAACTGCATGTGGTATGTGCACCAATAGTTGTCTGTTCCTTTGTTCTGACTTTGCATAGGCCCGTTGGAGCCATCATTGCTGGCTGGGTGACTTACGGTAGTGCTTTCATCGATAACGATGACGGTTGGAGAATTCCAATTTGGATTCAGCTCGTTACATCAGGTGTTGTGGCCAGCTTCGCTTTCTTCCTCCCCGAATCGGTAAGAGGACAAACTCAGCCGTGCTGATCATTAGCTAACAAACTACAGCCCCGATGGTTGATCGCCAACGACAAGCATGATGAAGCCGCTGCTATCCTCGCCAAATACCACGGCGAAGGCTCAGTCGACCATCCCATCGTCCAGCTTCAGATGAAGGAGATGATGGCTCAGATCTCAACCGAAGCCTCTGACAAGAGATGGTGGGACTACAGTGAACTCTGGAACTCACACAGCAACCGACGCCGTCTCATCTGCGTGGTAGGAATGGCCATCATGGGCCAGGCATCCGGAAACTCACTCTCGAGTTACTACCTCGTGGCTATGATGAACACAGCTGGTATTACGAATGAGAAAAAGGTCCTTGCTCTCAACGCTACGAATAGCGTTCTTGGACTTCTCGGCTCTCTTGTTGGCGCTCGTCTGACTGATCGAGTCGGCCGTCGACCACTTCTCATTTATAGTATCATCTTCTGTTCTGTTATTTTTGCTGTCATTACTGGAACGTCCAAGATGGCCGTTGATGACAAGTCCAACACAAACGCAGCAAACGCCACTATCGCCTTTGTATTTCTTTTCGGCATCGTCTTTTCACTTGGCTGGACTGCTCAGCAAAGCATGTACATTGCAGAGACACTGACAACTTCGACCCGAGCTAAGGGAACAGCACTGGGCAACTGGGCCTCAAGCTGCATTTCTCTGGTTCTGGCATACTCATCGGGCCCGGCTTTTGAGAAGATTGGCTACTACTTCTATCTTGTTTTCGTGTTCTGGGATTTGATCGAGGCTATTATCATCTTCTTCCTCTTCCCGGAAACCAAGGATCGAACTCTGGAGGAACTTAATGAGGTCTTTGATGCGCCTGATCCTGTCAAGAAGTCGCTGGAGCCAAGGACCGCACAGACAGTTCTGGCAACCATGAACCAAGCCGACTCGAAGGTTCTTGAGGTCTAGGCTGTGAGCTGGACTGCGGAACGACCTACCAGTATCTAAAGATAGAATCTCAATGAAAGCTAATTCTTCTTTCTACCATCATGAACAATCCCGAGTTACAAACAACTGCAACATACTAACTTATGCCTGTCACTAAACGTCTTACTGCATCTTCAATGCTTTTCGTACTATACCTAGAATGCTAGGCCAGGTTCAAGTCCCCATGGCATGAAGCATATCATTTCTCTGCTGATGGTCCGATGTAACAATTACTAGGATCTTGACCTAAGCATCGTTCGACAAGGGTCCGCCTGCACCCGGCTCCGATACCCCCGACTTAGCACTCGTGATTCCCCTCTTCATTACCCCGGACATTCCACCTCGTGCTGTTTTTGTCCCCGCTTCTGGGCCGGTCGATCATGTGAAGCACCTACAAAGGTTCCCATGAGAACATCACGGTCCTGAAATTGGTGCGCATACTGAAGAATCCGATGGAGGAAATCATTCTGTCGATCCTATAACCTTAAAGTTCAATTCGTCAAGTACTCAGTACCCAAATAATGCAACATGTCGGCTGTATGTAGGGTATTTGAGACCTGCATAAGAGGCTCCCATATGCATCTACGACAGAGTTGCATTCTGTAACCCGGATCATTGAGCATATGGGGACGCTCGGCTTCATCCGAGCATTCCAAATGGAGCTGCGACACCGAGACTGTAACTATAAGAGAAAGCTCAATTCTTCCTCGGAGCTGTCGTTGATCGCGTCCTTCGAGCATTGTGATTGAGTTCTGCAAAGGTTCCAAACTTGATTGCATGATGCCTCGATTCTTTGCGGCCCTTCTTGCTGTGCTTGCAGCTTGCAAAGTACAAGCTTCTCTGGATATCGTCTCTGGTGCAACTTGGACGGCTGTAAGTAATTGCTCATCTCTATCAGCCATAGATGTTATTCTGACTTGCCTTTCGCTAGACCAACACTGGTGAGCATGTCCAAGCTCATGGTCATGGCTTGATGTGAGTACGCGTTCTCTAACTTCTGGCAGGAAACTGACTCTTATACAGCGAGGTTGATGGAACGTACTACATGATTGGCGAGGACAAGACAGATGGAACATTCTTCCAAAACGTAAACTGCTACTCGTCCACCGATCTCGTCGAATGGACATACCGAGGGGCTCTCCTATCTCGCACTAAGGAAGCAGGCGATCTCGGACCCAATCGCGTTGTCGAAAGACCCAAGGTCATTTACAATGATGCAACGCGCAAGTATGTTCTTTACCTTCACATTGACAGCTCCGACTACAAGGACGCGCGGGTTGGCGTAGCTACAGGTGATAGTGTATGTGGCAAGTATACCTATCATCGCAGCTTCAGGCCTCTCGGGAAACAGAGTCGAGATATGGGACTTTTTAAGGATGATGATGGATCTGCATATCTCATGACCGAGGATGTAAGTCACATATGATTTCCCCATGCGAAATATGGAAGCTGATACAAACTAAAGCGCGAGTTTGGAACACGAATCATGGCTCTTTCAGACGATTACCTCAACGTCACCGATATTACATACGAGTGGAAATACTTTGCCGAGTCCCCAGCTATGTTGAAGAAGAATGGTTACTACTTCATTTTCGGTTCTCATCTAACGGGATGGGATGCCAATGACAACGTAAGAGTCATTTCACCTTGACAATACGGGAACTTCGGTTAACGAAAACATCTATAGGTCTACAGCTACGCCAAGTCCTTGTCTGGCCCATGGTCTGAATGGACTGAGTTTGCACCAATTGGATCAAAGACCTTCCGAAGCCAAGTCAGCTACATCCAACCTCTGGGTACCAACAATGCTATCTACATTGGCGATCGCTGGGTCTCTACCAATCTAGCTGCCAGCACCTACGTCTGGCTTCCATTGAAAGTAGATGGTACCAAAGTTAAGCTTGATTGGTACGATTCTTGGACTCCAAATCTTGCAAAAGGAACATGGGCCGAGACCAAGACGACAAAACTTGAGGGTGAAAACGCAGAGATGAAGAACGATGCCAGGATCATCTCATGTAGCGAGTGCAGTGGTGGTAAAGCCGTCGGCTACATCGGAGGCGATAAGAAAGGAACGCTTACTTTCAAGAACATCAGGAGCTCTGGTGGTGTTGCTACTATCAACATCAAGTACCGCAACGGTGATACCGGATCGCGGTATGCTTCTGTCTCTGTTAATGGAAAGTCTCAGAAGCTGGCTTTCTTGTCGACAAGGCATCTTTCGGAGACAGGGCTTAGTCGTGGGTACTTTGACTTGAAGGAGGGATCTGACAACACGATTACCATTTCTAACGATGATGGATGGGGACCAGATGTTGATGCGTTACTGCCACCAGCCAACTAGCTGAGCATGGTCTTGACGCAGGACAAGGGGTGATTCCTGTCTATTACATTGAAGCTGGCTCTGAGCCCATTGCATTCTTGACCGTATTTATAAGAAGCGCAAAGGGACACTATGTTTCATAGACACGAATATAAATTCATCAAGTTTCCATACAGTAGACTTACCTACCATAAGAGGCCAAACCCACCCTTGACCAGGACGGGATCTTTTTAGGCTGCGTATGCGAACGACTCACAGGCATAGGCCCATATGATAGGATATTTAGATTGCTCCGTGCAAGCTCTCGTGGTCAGCCAGATACGCCAGTCCTCCAACGTATTCTCGCCATCGCAGAACTGTATCGTCTTACAAAATTTCCCTACTTTTATCGTGTACAGCCCCTTTCTGAAAACAGCATCATACGAGCCATTCATGTACAACATGCTTTGAAACCTTGATGAATTTGGAAATTGCAACGAGTCCTTCACCGATAGTTGCCATCACGTGTGAAGTTGATGACCATGAACGCTTGAGCATGCTTCATGCCTCAACACGACGGACAATTTGAGAAACATCGGCAATGTCACGGTCCTACGAGATATGATTGACAGCATATAGAAGCAACCTCATCTTCAGAACTCGCCCCGCACCGGTCAATATATGGATTGGTTACGGTTTGTTGAGTGCGAGGTTCCGGTCCCATGGTATATCTAGCCACCATGCCGGCTCCTATTATGGGTAATAGTTCAAGCTTCAGTACAACTGCTACTATAATTACATGTTATTCAATGACACGTTTCCTTCATGTCATGCATGTCACACTGGAATAACGATGTCAACAAACACAGGCGTGGGTTTGATACAAGTGCCGAGAGGCCGCATAAATAGCATCACATAAGTCCTATTGTAACGCCAGGTACTATCGAGATTCACAAGTGTATTGATACCTAGTTCAGAGGCAATCCTGTGCTACCAGAGCAATCCTAGCTGTCAAGGCTGGTCTCCCCACTCAAACTTATGTGTAAATCTCCCTTAGACTATTTAGGCATGCCTTTACTTGTTGCTAGCTGCTGCCCAGATTGGGACTCCGCCCTCATTGTAGAGCACAAGGTTACCATCGTCTTGGATAACAAGAGTGGTTGACTCGTTGCCCTTGCCGGCAGCAGTGTCAGTGTGCCAAGTGGCCTTTCCAGTGCCGGAGTTGTCGCTAGAAATCACAGGTTAGTCGCAGTTCAACTAAAGGACTTTGGGAATACTTACTAGATGACGAGGTTGCCATCTTCTTGCATCTTGACGCCGTGAGCATTCCAGTCCTGCTCAGCGGTGCTCTGCCAGGCGCAGTCATCGCCGTGATAGACGGCAAGCTTGCCATCGTCTTGCATGCGGCACTCAACGGTACCGTCCTGGCTCCAGAGGCTCTTACCCACAAGGAGCCATTCGCCGTTGTTGAGTGTGTCGCCGCCCATTGTTTTGGTATTGAGTAGATAAGATGTTTGGAGTTGGTTATAGAAGTAGTTGTGGAGTTGAATGTGGATGATGGAAGTCCAAACTGTCGAGAGATCATAGATCCTTTTGTACTTGAGCTGTGAGCATCTCTTCCTCTCACAGATCCGTCCCTGAATGACCCACGGGAGCTCAATATCATGTGCAGTGACGTGTAACCCAGCCCCTCATTCAACTGACGACATGGCGTCCATCCAGAACCACGCATTCCCCTTGTGGTTTTCCTTGCAGATCCTGTAAGACACGGCAGAGCAGTTGTCCAATGCCCAGTCTTGGCCAGCCATGAGCCCACCGAGTTGTGAAGCTGGACCAGCAAAGCTGTATCCCAATGACACGGAATTGTCCGACCTGTTGCTGTACATCATGCTAACCATGCCGGATCTGCAAGGGGCATTTGTCTTTCTAACGCAACGGAATGTCCGCACGGCAGAACTAGCATCTGTGATGTAATTGCAGATCCAGGAAGTCTGATCCTCTAGCTCCCCATGACCGTAGACAGAAGATCGTTCCTAATTAGAACAGCTACACGGTAGATGAGCTACAAGGGGCGGTTAGGTGCGGGCCCGTTGCACAAGAAGCTCCAAGCTTATGTCTCACCCGCTTTGAGCTGTCCCTTGAAATGTCTTGGTTCGCGGAGTGGTAGGGCAGACAGCTTGTGACACCATTGGCTACCAGCTCCAGCCCCTTAGACAATATGGCCGTGATCGTCGGCTAGTAGACAGCTGAAAGGAGTGGGATGAGGGGTAATGAGACAAGAGCTCGGAAACTCCCTGTTGACCGCTCTAAATGTCTCAGTCTCATCCACGGAGCTTCCCCTCAATTCAGGTAGCTCAAGGTATTACATCATGGGTGCTGTACCCTTTGATGCTTACCGCCATTCTTCTTAGGGTAGGTACCTTGCATTTAAGCTGGCAATTAAGCTTCAGCCCGAGAGAGCTGGTGGAGCATACTATCATCATGGCAATGGATCGATCAAAGGTGCCCCAGAGTGACCATTGATTAGTACAGTGTCATAGGGCTACAGTAGAGCCTCGAGACGAATCAAGCGTCTGTTCCTAGATAGAAAGAATGGTAGTGTCAGTCAATGCAATTCTGCAAAGACAACCTTGTCTTGTAAGCTTCGTTTGTAGCTTGAAATGGTGAGCTTCGGTGGAGTGGTGTCGTCGGTGGAACCGGTGTCCAGCCACAGACGGTAGGTACTCTCTATGGCCAGCTTATCAGTAAGAGAACACTTGGGATCATCCTACGGCAACACTTTGAAGCACAATCTGCAAAGGGTACATCTCATGCCCAGCAGCAGAGAGCTGAGCATGTTGTTGGATGTTACAGACACGGCGCTGAATTCCGAACTAGATGCGCGGATGCATGCTCTCTGATAAAACTGTTAAAGTTATAATTTATTGAAGTTCAATTTTCACATGATTGACTGTTTGAGTGGCTGTCGTATTTTATCCTCTGGCTATCCATCCACAAACTGTATTTATACATCGATATCCACCAACTCGGCAACCCCAAGAGCCAAGCTTTTTTACCCATCACTCGTTTTGCAACACCACTGATGACCAATTCCCTCGGCTAGGCTTTCTCGGCAAGCAAAAAGATAGACTGGTCAGACCAAAAAAGAGATTACATACAACAGCGGGGATTCGCTGGTCGTCACCGACCCAACTACTAATCCGCCGGTTAGTGGCTTGACTATGGGAGAGCGGACGGGATCCCGTATTTTCCACTACCTATGGTCGTATGTATTAGGATGTGCCTGTCTTATGGATTATATTCTGTACAAAAAATCAATTGCCAGCTTTGTGTCTAACCTTGAAACGATAGAAACGCCGAACCAAACAAGAAACGCGGGTACATTCTCACTGCCATTCTTTCCCTAAAGCCATCAATTGAGCGTCATGAAATCACCCAAAGATCCCATCATGCGCGGGCTTGAACTCAACATGAGGCCGGTCAATTACCGATTCTGGGACCTTAATTGGAGTTTCCTCCGTAATTCCCTCCAGGAAAGGCACACTCATGCCCAGCTAAAATAGCATCAGTTATTGATCCATCCAAGATACGATGATCTGAAACTCACAACGAAGTACCTCAGCATACCAGAGTGAAGCATGGTTGCTTTCTGAGACGTTACCTTGAATCTCAAGACACTCCATCCAAGTGCAGGCAAGTCATGCACAATCACAAGTGCGGGATCGTGTAAGTTCAGTGATGCATCACTTTCAATTGCATCCTGCACAGTCTTACCCGGGAACTTTTCCTCTTCTCCAGATCCAAGAAACCATGAAGCATCCCCATGTTTGTACAATGATATCGTCTCATTGATCTGGTTCTCAATAATGACATCAACTACAGCACCCAGTGGCAAGTTGCCGATGACGGGCTTGTCCAGTGTTTCATTCGGTGGGTGAAATAGAAGAGGCATCATTGAGAAATGATAGAGTTGCCATGGCTTCTCGTTGAGGAAGTACTCGGGCACAAACTTCTCAGTCTTTGATGCCTGCGACCCGGCTTTGAGCCTGAATGTCAGGTCTGCCTGCGCTGGTTGATGTTTCTTGGATGACGGTGGTGGTTGTGGAGGATATGGCGGACGGTATTGACCTTCAGACGTGCTGCAATGAGGCTGTGTGCTGCCATCGGGAAGGACACATATTTTCTCTGGTGCGGCTACAGGTAGCGACATTGGCTCACCATAGCGACGTATACGCCTTGCCTACAAGTGTTCAGATTTGATCCAGTGGGTGTTATCGATTCACATACCGGGTATCTCAGAATCGCGTAGCCGTGCAGGTTCTGGAGTATGCTGGTTGAAGATATGCGGATGGCATAGTCGCTTGGCTCAGCATCTAGACGAACCAGTATTGTTAGACGGCTTGCATTTGGGATATACACAACCTGGGTACAGTTAGCTAGATGAACGACAAGAGGGATTCACATACATCGGTCTCTTCAGGGACGACGAAGCCACCATTGTTGGCTATGACGATCATCTTATGATGGTCGATCGACACTTTGACTGAATGCTCAAATCCGATGTTCATCAAGTTCATCATGATGTACTTTCGACCGTTCGTTTCAATGACCTATGGATGAATGAGTCTCGAGCGAATAGTACTCATGAGGGCTTCTTGAGAAATCTACCTCGTAGTCTGCCAAGCTTGGCGTACAGCTCTCATCCGGCAGACCAGGCGGTTGAATGCAACCTTTTTGATCCAACGCCTGGCCATTCAGACGTTCGTAACCAGGCTGACGACAATGCACACGGCCCTTTCCTGTCCAAGAAATCAGTGGCTGTTAGCCAGCTGGCTTTAATAGACCTACCGTTCACTAGAAGTGAATCGTAGCAGTGATACTCTGATCCTTCAGCTCTCATCCGTAGCAGTTTCCAAACCGTGTCGCGATGTTGATGATTCTGAATAATGAAGTGCTGAATCTCGCGCTCCGCTTGCATAATCTGGCGTAGCTCAAGGGTGTCATTCGTAATTAGAGTATACGGTCGAGGACGTTTTGCGGATGGTGCTATATAAAGAGCACCAATAATACCCTGAAGGCTGGTTAGTGACAAACGCGTTGCAGAGAGAATCTTATGGCTCACATCAGTTGATGCAGTTGTGGTATGATCGTTGAACCAGTTCAATCCCCACGAATCCGATGTGTCGTACGTGTTTGTCCAATTGCTTCTAGGGAGTGTTGGAAACTAGCGAGAGTCAGCTGTATGTTCCATGCTATCGTGGTAACTTACTTGAGAAAGTCCAGCCGATCCATCATTCCAAGGCCTAGCGGTTTAGTTAGTTGGTCAGTTGACCAAGATCAAAGATATGACTTGCTGCTTGTGCCCGATACCTGACCTAGAAGCAGTTAGCCGTCATGTTCTGTTGAGCACCGTGATTACATACAGGTGGATCGATGACTGCGCATAGGTATCACTCTTGACAGATAACTGAACAGTATCGCCTTCATCAGCATACAATATTGGACATGGTGTCTGTCCATTGCAAGTCCACATTACCCTCCATCTCCCACCATCTAGAAGTTTCAGTACATAATTTGGACGTAAGTTCGAGAGGATTAGAATCTCTCACCTGGATTCATCCACCGTACACCTGTTTCAATATGATAGCTCCGAACCAAACGAGGCCCTTTATCCTCGCTGCTCTCTTCGGACCAGTAAGAAAAGACAGGATGAAGATCTTGGGACCAGAAGGCAAAAAGAAGGATAAGTGGGATAAGAAGGATTAGAGACACCTGGGCAGTTGGAGGAGTAGGGTGACGCTGCTTCACACCCGGAAGAGTCTGCTTGGAGCTCATGTTTGAGAAAGCTGGTATGATGGAGTTATTGCTTGTCAAATGGGGTACGGGATGAAGAATACAAAACGAAAGAAAATAGCACAATATCAATGCGAAGCAGCAGTCTTGCCCCAGGTTACCCTCGGCTCTGCGTCAACTCTCATCTGACTGCAAAGAACAAGATAGCTCCCCAATCCACCAAAACTTCATGCGCATACTACGTAACGTAGTAGGGATGCATACTCAAAATTAAGGTTATTGGCACGACCTCGACATGAGTCGCCGAATTAGCGCGCACAGTATCGGGTTGGCTCAGACCTCCTGGGTAAATACAGTTTCGCCACAACGTCTCTGCATGAAATGCGCCAAACATGTTGTCACAGCGTTTCAACACGTAGATCAGCCTTACCACTTACAGTAGCCACTCAGAAAAGGTTCACAGGTAGATCTATGTTTCAAGCATTCCCAGGCGTAAAGTAAGTTATTGATCGGCTGCACGTAACCTGAATCATGCTTACACTAAGCGCTGTCACTATGTCAATCTTGATATATGTGAAACATCGTATTAGGTTTCACGATTCAGCTTGTTACACTCCAATGACGTTGAAGCTGAGCAGCATGTCTCTGAGAGCCTATAGTGACAATTTGTTTGTAGGTCAGAGAAAAGGAGGAGTTACATAATTTTATGGTCTCATGAAGGTCTTTTGCAATCCTCCTTTCAGTTCTGAAATCACTGTCGTGGTAGTCGAGACATTGCTACGCTTGCACCATTAAATTGCATCTTGTCAACATACTGTAGTTTCTTGCAATCTTACTACAATGCGGCAGCCAACACCAAACATCGTCTTTCTACTCTTGCTTCTCAATAACTTGGCCAGTTGCCTTCGCAGGTACAACCTTACAGTGACCAACCAGTGGAGTGCTGCCGATGGCCATGGTCGACCTGCATTTGCCATCAACGGGCAAACGCCTGGCCCGTTGATAACGGCCGAGGAGGGAGAAGAGGTCGAGGTCTTCGTGAACAACCAGCTGGCCACCGAAACTACTATGCATTGGCAAGTGTCACGAGAAATGAATCAATTCTAGCTAACCAATTCTTCAGGCATGGCGTGTACCAAGTAGACAGACCATGGAACGATGGCGTTCCTGGAGTAACGCAATACTCAATCCAGCCCCGTGATAATTACACGTATCGATTCACCGTCCAGCAACAGTATGGAAGCTACTTCTATCACGGCCATTTTGGTCCTGCCTTTGCAGACGGACAACGTGGTCCTATATGGATATCCCCGGCATCATGGCGCCCAAGGCCCTACAAGGCTATCTCATCCTCCTCCCAGGACATTAAGAGCATGCAACGCGCAGAAGCAAAGCCTCGGCATATTGTCATAGGTGACTGGAACGCCGAACCCATGGATATACTCCTGATTATGTATCGAGACGCAAAGGTCGTTCCCTGGTGCAGCAACTCGATCTTGCTGAATGGAAAAGGGAGGACGTACTGCCATTCCAGACAGCTTATTGAAGACTCTGGAGGTCCTGGAAGAAACGATCTTGGTTGTGTGGTTCAGGACAAGCAAAGGATGTATGCGAACCCACAAGTCTGTCAGCCGACCGATGGAAAACTTGAAGTCGTCGTGGCAGAAAAGGGTGAAGAATGGATCTGGATCAATTTTATACACTCTGGTGCACATCATGAATTGCAGATCAGCATCGATGAACACGAATTCTATGTTGTGGCAGCGGATGGAGAATTCGTTCATCCCCAGAAATTACACGCTGCCAACTGTAACTTGGGAGAACGCATCAGGTGAGATTTCCCTCCATCTTTTGAATGAAAACATGGTTGACACGAATTAACAGCATCCTGGTGCACCTCAACCAAAAGCCAGGCGACTATGCAATTCGATTGACATCTCTTCGCACCGAGCAAGTCATTCAGGGCATGGGTATCCTTCGATACCCTTCAAAAGCGAAGGATACCATGGGTTCCAATCTACCCCCCAATACTAAACCATGGGTACATCTCAACGGCAGTCTAGTATCGTCATCCCTCAAAGCCATGGATGAGACAAAGCTGGCTCCATACCCCGAAAGGCCACCGCCTCAGACTACTGATAACACTTTGAAGCTTTTGGTGAACATGACAGGATCCGTTGCTTGGTCGCTCGGTCTAGGTTCTCACCAGGCATTCCGTCAACAACTGCCGCCTCTTCTTTGGGAAGACGAATCCCGAGGTGGTACCACGTTTGGAGACAAACATTCTCTACTCAATGGATCCGTCGTCGACATCATCTTCGAAAACGGAGCTAATGTGACTACTCAACATCCATTTCATAAACACAACCACAAGGCTTGGATCATCGGCACAGGCCATGGCGGTTTCCCCTGGAAGACAGTTCAAGAAGCCATTGAACAAGGTGCCGGAAAGTTCTTCAACCTGAAGAACCCCCCTATTCGAGATGGTTGCAGACTCGGGAACGCCACAGGGGACTGGACAGTCATACGCTACAGAATCACCTTCCCGGCAGCGAGCATGCTTCACTGTCATATGATTCACCATTTTGGGGTAAGCAAGTGCATCATTGTGATCTATAGGGTACTAATACATGATATGTTACAGGCAGGACAGCAGCTCGTTCTTCTTGAAGGAGTAGAGGCTATGGCTCAGATTCCCCAAGAGTTGAAGAAAAAGGTTCATGCAGATTTTGTGCCGCCAGTTCGCTATGGTCCATTGGATTAAGGAATCTAAGTCAAGGAATGGCTTGTGAATATCCATCCACCTTGACTCGCCGCAGTCGTGTATGTTGCCGATCAAGACCTCGATGGGCAATTGGCGGGTTTAGCTCAGTTGGGAGAGCGTCAGACTGAAGTCCAACTTCAATCATTATCTATCGATATCTGAAGGTCGTGTGTTCGATCCACACAAACCGCAGCTTTTATTTTTGCCATCTTAGCCCAGATGGTTGGTGTTGTGGGTCTTGGTGTTTCAAAGGAAGCGAAGCCCAGGGTAAGTAAATGTTCACTGGATGAACAGAAACTCAAGCTTGGATATTAAATACTGCATAATTAAGTCAGGGTTTATTACTTATTGTATTTTGGGACCTTGGTTTTTAGGAGTCTGAAAGGCCCCCTGTATACTATGTACTTCATCGTAATGTTTGATTTATGTGAATTGATTCATTAGCCACTGAGTTTTATCAAGTAGTAGGTCCTTGGGGCTCATGTGTTTGCTTAGGTACTCTAGTAAGTCTACGGACGGATACGGCAAGGAAGTTCTATACTAAAGCACAAGCCACGCGCCAGAGAAACACTCCTGTCTAGCAGTTGAAACCCACCAGCCTTCAAGATAACTCCGAGAAGCTCCAGTTATGCAAACTCCATTCTTGTACACTAATTTCTTGATCCCCGCCAACAAACTGAGTGGGATCCAACCATTCAGAATACCGTGTCGGTGTGGCTCAGTTGGTTAGAGCGTTGGTCTCATAGCAAAAAGCTGTGATTTGGCCCTAGGTCAGAGTAATCCAAAGGTCGAGAGTTCGAGCCTCTCCACCGACAAATGAGATATTTCACTAATATCTTCTCTTTTTGCTATTTTTGGCGACTTTCGAGATGATAAGACATTGGTGACTTGTTTGTTGGTGAAGGTTCAAACGCCAAAGAGAGAAATTACAGTGAGAAGAAAGCTGAAATCCATTGAGTTGGGAGCCTCTGAGGTTATAGCAGGTCTGAGTATAATTCTTAGAATCAGGCATAGCTTTATTAAATGCATTCAAAACTCTTGATCAAATGTATACACTGAGCTCCGATGTTATGGATCTCCCTCGTTCAAATTCGTGGACTCGGTCATAGTGCAAATACAGTAAGACGAGATAGTTTGGCTCCATACTCAGTAATATGCCCCCGCCTAGAATTAATTGTAAATAATATTCGCTTACTGATCTACGAACCAATGCCATATCAATCTTTGGTGATTCCTCGGTTCCATCGGCACCATAATGTGGCTGTTCGTCAAATGTCAGCACCAGCTATGAGCCATGACGCGATTTAGTATTGGACGGAAGCGCGGCTGAAGGTCATCGCATGCCCACTTAGCCAAATATGGTATCTCATTCGAGTTCGAAACTCAGCCTCATATCTGGTGATAATGCTCAGTAAGTAATGAGGATGGATATAGAATGCAATTCGAGATTACAACAGGGAATTCATTCGAGCATGTCTGACGAGAGTCATTATTCTTGTCCTGGATGATATCATTTATGAGACTGAGAATAACTATTTAAAGAAGTCATAATGCTAGAAGAATGGAACCCAGTTCCTCATTCACCCTCAAACCATATCTATATCTCTCTTACAATTTGAAACACAGTCGGTATTCTGATACAAGATGATTTCCGTATCATGCATAGCAGCTTTAGGCGCTCTCTTCGCAATGGTATGTCTTCCAAAACATGCCTTGGCCATCCCAAACTCATGCCAACTCAAATCCAGACAGTCAGTGCCCATGATGTTGAATCATATCCACCGAATATCACCATTTCCAACACTACTACGTCCATGTTCCAACTCAGTGACGATACCGAATTTTCCTTCATCTTAAGTGAATATCTCTCGCTAGCCAACGAAGGGGGCAGTGCTACGGGAGAAGTCCTGCGCGCAGCTGCTGTCATCGAACCGAACAATGGTGAAAGTTGGTATCGCGAGTTCAGGTTCCTTGCAGACCAGATTCATGATCAAGCAGTAGCTGCTGAGAAGCAAAAGGCTTGGGTCTCTGCTCGCTCGGCCTACTTTCGCTCGTCATCCTACTACAGGGCCGCCGACTTCTTCCTGCATGGCAATTGGTCTGATCCCCGAATTGATATCCTTTGGCAGAAGCAGAACGAGTCATTCACAAAGGCTGTCAATCTTCTTCCCACTCCGCCGACCTTTGTCGAGCTGAAGGCGACCAATTTCACGGTTCCCGCATACTTTTATCCAGCAGATGCTCGACTCCCTGCTGGAAAATCTTCAAGCCACGGCAAGCGAATTCCCACCATCATTGTTGGAACCGGATATGATGGTTCTCAAGAGGCGCTTTATCACAGCAACTGTCGCGAAATTATCAAACGAGGCTGGAATTGCATCACCTACGAAGGTCCTGGGCAGCCAACAGTGCGGCGACAGCAGAATCTTGGCTTTATACCTGAATGGTGGGAGGTTGTCAGCCCTGTTGTAGACTACGTTCGTGGCCGACATGATGTTGACATTGACCGAGTTGCGCTGATTGGTATGTCTTTCGGTGGACTTCTGGCACCACTGGCTGCGACACACGAACATCGCCTGGCGGCTGTAGTTGCTATCGACGGAGTTCTCAATCTACAGCGCTCCATTCTCGAGCAGTTTCCCCCGGCGCTGACAAAGCTGTTTCTCTCTGGCAACAGCACCGGGTTTGACGATACAATCCACACCATTCTTAAGAACCCCAAGGTCCCGACTGTCCTCAGCTGGCCAATTAACCAGGGAATGTGGGCTTGGAACACCAAGAGTCCCTTCGAGTGGTTGACAAAAGTAGGGGAGTTCAACCTCGACAAACAAAGCCTGGCCAAGATCAACTGCCCTGTATTTGTCGCGTCTGGACAGGATGACATGACTGCTCCAGAGCAGCCGGAGGAGATGGCCAGGGCATTGGGAAAGCAGGCGCACTACTTCTTGTTCAAGACTGATTTGGGGGCTGGAGTCCATTGTGCAATCGGGGCTGAGGCTCAGCTTGCTCAGCAGACACTGGGCTGGCTTGAGGGAGTATTTGCCAAGGTGTCCGGCTGAGTGGAGGGACGAGGTATAATCTTTTTCGTAAGACATGTACGGCGGTGTAGTTTATCTACACGAAGTTCTTGTCTTGTGACCCGCTGTCGCTACACAAATATGTTTTTATGTGTTCTTTATTAAGGTTCAGGGCTTCAAGAGCCTTTTTTTTCCCCAACAAATATTACGAACTAGCTACACAAATATGAGACAAACTTTCGTCTAGATTCCTTTCTCTTCTTTGACACTGTTACTTATTCTAATTCGATCAATCCATCGTGTCATTCATTTTGACTCCGCCTCAATCACTCTCCACATCGCACCGTGATGCTTCCATCTCTGCTTTTAGTTTCTGATAGAATGCACTTCGCTCCCTAATAGTATCTCCGTACCGAATAAACACGAAGGGGATCGCACACATCAACAAGCTCACAGACCCCAGCACAGTTGAAGCCCAACCAACACCAAGAGACGTAAACATGGGCGCCGCAGCCAGACATAGTCCAGCACCGGCGAGATTCCGAAGACAGGCTCCCGCTGCCATGGCTGAGGCTGAATATATACCGTAGGAATCGCCCAGGTAATTGGTCAGAGCGATACTGATAAGAAGCTGAGCAGCTCCGAATGGAACGCCGGCCAGCATTGGGGAGACCCATGAGATGCTGGGCCGTGCAGTCCAGCCGAGCCAGAATAGTGATATTACCAGAAGAGGACCACCCATGCATGCAAGAGGTAGTCTGCTGTACTCATTCTTCTGTGCCCAAGTTCGACCAGCCTTCTTGCATCGATTATAGTATGCATCCCATACCAGGAAAATAACCAGCCCAAGACAGATTCCTGCTGCAACAGGGAAGTACATAAGGCCAGTTGTCCGAGTCGACATTTTGTAGATGCCCTTGAAGACGATGGGGTATGTTTGGAAGAACATATAGTAGACACTGTAACCCAGCGCAATGTAGGTGCTCGATGCAGCTACGATCCATTCTGTGAAGAGCATATGCAAAGGGCGAAACAGCACGACACCGATGAGATTACGCCAGCCTTTTGTTTCGAGCTCAATGGCAGCATACGTGTCTGGATTGCCCTGTCCAGTCTTCTGTGCTGTTTTCCGTATGTTCTTTGCGCGCCGGGCGAGGATGGCAGGGCCAAATGTTTCTGGTAGGAATGCCAACGGAATCACCGTTGCGCCCGCAAAGATGATACCAACCCAAAAAGCCCAACGCCAGGAAATCGGTGAGACATAACCGGCTATCGTCGGGGCGATTAATGGAGCACATATGCTTGCTGTGTAGAAGTATGTAAGAGACCTTCCTCGTAGTTTCAAGTCGTTGTGGATGTCTGCAATAATGCCGCCCCCAATTGTACTGGGTGAGCTGGAGAAGATGCCTGCCATGAGCCGGAAAACGAGCATTGAAGCCCAGTTCGGTGCCAAAGCGCAGGCGAGAGTGAAGATGATGTAGCCAACGAATGCGCCTTGGATCACGTATTTGCGGCCTTGAATCTCAGAGAGAGGTCCAAAGACTAGCGGTCCGAAAACGTAGCCCACGAGAAAGAGGGATATGGGGAGTGCTAGTTCTGGATTTCCCTGTCTATCATCGACGCCAAATTCATGGCTCATCGGTGACATGGCGTTGGCTGGGAGAGAAGAAGCAAGGGTGCTGTTGAACAGCGTCAGAGTGGTAGTAAACACAACGAATCTCTTCTTTCTCTATTGAAGAGTTATTAGTCGCTCGTCTTCGTGTAAAGTCAATTGAATGAACAACATACCTTGGACCAGTTATTGGGGTTCTCTGGGTCATTGTTGTCGAATGTGATAATGACCCTAGTTGTTTGCTGTGATTCGATTGATGACTTCTTTTCTAGCATGAGTGCACCTGGCTCACGGTCTGGTATCGTCTTTACGATCTCCATATTTTATAGCACTTGTTTGACTAGGGATCTGGAGTTGCGTTTCTGATCCAAGGGTAAGTCTTGATGATAACTTTGCTCTCAATTTAAATATTGTAACATCTAGATTGAACCAACTGCACACAAAGAACAAACTATCTACCCCCTTGCTTTAAAAAGTTGGGGGTACCAGACTTGAACAATTCTTCTCTTGCTTGAACCACGCTCTCGTTTAGTGTTTCTGTTTATGGAGTCGACATGCATCAACAAGTGGAGACGCTATTAGTTACGATCAAGATTTATATTTCACCGATCATGCATGGTAAGGTTCCCCACGGTTATTGAAACTAGCATGTACTATCAATTTATGTTTCAACCTTTTTCGTAATTGGCTCGTATACATATGTAATTGGTAATCATCTGACAAGCTGCTCTCACCAAGATCTCTTCACCAAAAGAAAGATATGCCGGTAGTTACAAGGATGCACAAGTCAGCCAACCTTTCCCTATTATAGCATAGCGCGACAAGGGCAGCTGATGTCCCCCGCTCGTTCGAATAAACTGAATGCGGTAGTTTTATACGAGGGGTTTTCTGTCCCACCAACTTACTGCCAACCACCACTCAGCTAAACAAGCATCATGAGCCCCAATGACAAATGCTGAGCTCGTTCTTTTTCGCCTTTTGGATACTGACGTGAGAAATAATGTCTGAACGTGTTGTTCGACGCCGGAATGTCAAGACTCGAAACCGCAATGGCTGCGTGACCTGTCGAGCTCGACGACTCAAATGCGACCAAGCCAAACCAGAGTGCAATAATGTATGTAGCTTATTCAGATTCTCGATGACTCATAGGCCGCCTGAGATTACTAATTAATAGTATCTGCAGTGCGTCAAATTGTGCATGCCTTGTGGCGGCTATGCTACTCAGATCATCTTCAAAGATCAAACCAAATTGTTCAACAATGGCTCTCCGCGCCGGACAAGATCAGGTCAAAGGCTAGGCGAGCCCGCAGTCGACTTCACAGACGAAGATGGCGTTGACGATGTTTCGTACACTCCCGGAGAACAAATTCCGCCTCATGAATGCTTCGCTCCGTATATGACTCCAGCGCCAGACTTGGACAACAGTGATGCAGTTGGTCCCCAGAGTCCCATCTACGATGCCAACCTGTCAAACAATGGTTCCAATGTGGGAAATTCATTTTCGGTGTCTCATACTCCTACAACTTGGGATCCTGGATTCATAGCTGATACTGACACGGCGGCACCAGCGGGTGATAGTTGCGCAGCTTCGTCATACATCGTATCACCTGTTGTTTCTTCAAGCCCTCACTCAACCTTCCCCTTACTCGGTCCATCCAATCTCTCAGCTTCTGGAACACCTTCAAAATGTCATGGTTCAATATCAAGCAATAATCAATTCTTCAATGGTCTGTATACGGGTCCAGTTATCCCACGGGGTCTCATTGACAGCATGAGATTTCCCGAGGATATGCTCTATTACCACCACCTTCGGGACCCATCGCCTTACGGAGTTCTCACATTACTTTATCTCAACGATATCATGGACGTCGAGTTTCTCAGCGGATCGTTTTACCATGCTGCATTGGCTTTATCGGCTCTGAAAGTCTCGAAATCCAATGTCGGGTCACATCTGCGAAGCCAGGCGACAATACATGCGTTAGAACACTTCGTTATAGCCCTTGGGGACGTTGGGAACATTCCAGTAGAAGAAATGAATACAGAAATGCCTACACCTGGGAATGAACACGGCCCTGGAAGACGAGAGAAGATAGTTTCGTGGCTCAGTACAGTCTTACTCCTCGCGCATTTTGAACTTAACCGAGCACAAATGAGACTATGGTGCATCCACGGTCGTGCTGCGGTTGAGTTCCTCGCATCACATCTGAGTCTTGTGCGGGAGACGAGCATGGGAGAATCCCTAGTCTATGCTTTTTCGAGGATCGCGGCTTTGTTAGAGATCTACGAGCGCACGCATTCTATCCAGGAACGAGTTGTGTCTTCCGATGCGTCGCGTTCTCTTGTCCAGTTTCTCGCGAACTCGACTTTGCCGTACGATAGGCTCCTCTACATCACTCCGAAAGTCAATGAATTGGAGGAAGAATGGAGATCCAACCTTCGACTAGACGCTCAGTGGGACCAGCGAGTCGACAGACTAAAACTTCAACTGGAGCAATGGCGGGACAGTTTACTACCTGGAGACATTCCTGACTTCGGCGAAGAACAACCGCTTGACAATATACAAGGAGAAGACGCAGATCCTGACATCAGGCCATTGACACTCCTCACCTCTCCTGAACCAGTCAGACCAGCTACAAGTTTTACACATTACCTCGTATCAAAACTACGACTTGATCTAATGTACTCACCCCAAGCAGGCCCAAAGCTTACTACATCCGAGTCCAGGACCATACTACACAAGATATGTCGTCTTGCAGCAGGTCTTCCATACGACCTCTCTGTCATCGTGAATAACTACGGATATGGAATGCTTCCTGCAATGCTGAATGCTTACCATATGTCAGACAAAGCAACAGCAAACTGGATCAAGGGATGGGTAGCATCTCGACCTGACGCAAGAGAAGGTATATGGGATATAGAGCGCGTGCAGAGACTGATAGCGTACCTGGACAAAGAGTACCATAGCCAAGGATCGAGATCCGGTTGGACTGTTATCAAGACTCGGATGGTAGACGTGGAAGAGAACAGGGAAGATACTCAGCCAGGCAGTAAAGAAGGTCAGTCTCGAAGCTTTTGCGTAGAGATCTTTTGTAAAGGAGAACGGGGTTGGAGTATTGACTTTGTAGAGATTGAATGAGTGAAACCACTTTATATGCCACATATTCAACTATATTGATCAAAATCAAGAGTTGGTTTCTGTCCCAACATCGTGGAAGAGGCAGGATTCAAGAGAAGCTCTCAATGATTCCAGACTGGCAAAATGGCAATAATATTTTAGGGGATGCACTTACATGCAAGTTGACACACCCCTTGGCAAGCGTATGATGACTGGTTTCTGTTCGGCCACTTGATGGTTGACTCATGCTGATGTATAATCGCTCCGCTGACGGGCGTAAACTCGTTTGGATAAGCCATAAATGGAAGAATTGAACGACGAGGTGTCAGAAGATCAGACGAAAACGCCTTGAAGTAATTCCATAGATATTGTTGATTTGTCATTGAATCCTCTCGTGAATGATATAAGACGATACAATTGCCCAGCCTGAGATGTCTTCCGGGTCTACCAACAGCAAAATATCAGCAGCCATAGCAAGTTACTATCTACACCTTGGTCACTGGCTCAACGAGTCTATAATAATTTCAAGTATCATCTATTAGACTTGAACAAATATTATTATCTCTCGAAATCATGGAAAACACCAAAAAGAACGTCCACCGGGCCTGGAACTCCGTCGTCCGCCACGCAAAAGAGCACCACAAGTCGGTCAATGCTGCTGTTCTGGTTTATTATCCCCAACCGCCGTCAATGTCCGCTTCCACTATAGCACCAAAAACATGCTCCATCTTGTCAACGCCTCGATTATCCTTTATGTGTTCGAGCCCTATATTAATGAAGCTTTTATATTTAATTGCAAAACCAATCATCCTCTATAACCTTTATCTAA
>JABFFJ010000103.1:0-48955 GCA_013623715.1 Fusarium verrucosum
ATTTTCAACCTTCAACATCATTGCCACCAGCTACAAGGTCTTCCTATTAAGACCCTTTTAGATAATAAGGTGTTAATTAAATACAAGCTTATCCTACCAAAAGATTGCCCTTGAACAATTAATTGCAACGCCAACTGTTTATCAACATGGTGTTAGGCCCAAAAGTCATGGCCCTGGCCATGTTCTCAAACCCCCGTGACGCGCGAAGGTAGGTTGCAGCCCATATGGATGTACGTACTGCCTACGTAGCACCACCACAGGGAAAGTAGCACTGTAGTTTGTGTGATCGATCGATCCATCTTGCCTCTTTTCCCGACAGATTGGTTTGTGGCAATTGCCCTACAGAAGCACCGACCTATTTTTCGTCTTTCCAGGGAAGGTGGGTGCATCAGTGCCCAACTCTGTGTCTCTCTCTGCGCGCTGTGCACCCTCGGAAGGGACGAACCGTTGTCCGCCAGTGCTCAGTGCTGAAACGCCTGTAGCACCCTCTGAACAGGTACCAACCGTAGGGGATGGATTCCCATAGGCTCTCAGCCCGTTCGTATTACACCCATGTATGCTGTCAATCAATCAATCAATGTCTGTGTGTCAAAACATGGCTTAAAAGAGAGCACAAACAATGATAATCCCGTCCCGGGCCGGGAGACGCGGCTTGACTTAGTACCTGCTGTGCGCTCAGACTCGTCCAATCCGTCCAGCTGGAAATGCATCTGCCGAACGGCCATGATTCTGCTTGCTTTTTTACCAGACATATTACATTCCATAGGTAACTCAATGTCTCAAACCTGCAACACGATTTGATCGCGCATTCGAATCAGACAGAGCAATAGCCTTCAAGGTTCATGCAGGTGATATCAGAGGGATCCTGCTCAGCGAATGACAAAGAACCATATCTGGTTGTAATATTTGCTAGGGAGGACTCTCCTGAGACAAGATACGCGTTCCATTATAGATCAAGGCCGCGGATCACGATCCGAGTAGCAGATGCTATCTCTTCTTACGATCCAATCGATGCCTTATACTTTTACTGTGCCGCAGGGTAGAGTGTAAACTGAAGATTGAAGGGATAGTTATCAGGCATTGAAAGTTAAATGCATATGCGTAGAGGATGACAGGCGTGTAACACGACCTAACTTGCAGCTGACCCTATCCCAGTATAATTCTTTAGGGTGGTACAGAGCACATACAGCGCTGTCAGCTGCTGTGCACTACAGTTTGGCTTTTCCACTGCAGATAACCATCCATGGATGTCCTTGTCTTGATCGCACAGCACAGGCAACTTGATGGCATGTTCCCAACGAGGCGCAAAACGGTGCGCGCGTGTCACAGTCCAATTGAATTCATCTCACGCTGTGCCGTTTCTATACTGACATGTACACTACAGCTGGCAATTAATCCATCCATGCATGCTGAACTGGCTGACCGACGAATCTTATCTGGTCACCGAGAAATCAATATAGCATCATATCTACAACACCATTACTCGCGACCATCTCCAGATCCGTCTGATTCGCGTCTAAAAAGCAAAAAACCACGCGCGGGAACTGCCACGACGGCCCCAGATTTAGCCGCCAAGGTTCATCCCGTTGAACGCCAAAAAGGGTCAAGTTGAGCCATGATTGTCAACTTGTCATTGCCAGATCTGGCGGGCTTCACCGACGGCGCGCAATAATGATTGGGGGGGAAATGCTTGCGAAGTCTGGCGATCAAACAATAACAGGGCAGGGCAGGGAAACAAAAAAGAGATCTGCTCGCAGAGGGGATCGGATAATAATGCAGGGCCCTTCAGATGCTACCGTTACAACGCCAATTCGCAAGCTCATCCCCTTCGAGAAGTCCAGCGTCGCAACGCGTGTCCTTGAGGATTTCTTGGCCCGAGTACGTAGCAATCTCATCTCAAGGTTAATCTCTGGTCCCAGTCCAGTGGGTCGCTGGTCCCCTTGCGGTGAGCACACGTTCGTATCTGAAGCAGGCGGTGTCAAGGCATTTTCCAGGCCTGTAAGGGGAACGGAACATCCAGGCAAATGAAGCGGGCAGTCATCATTAACCATCACTGGATGGTAAGTGATATATCAACTGAGGCTGATACCAGCCACAGCATGGATTGCGACATCGCTCAAGGTAGAGGTAGAAATCCTAAATTAGGTCCTAAGAATAAGGAGACTAAGTCTGAATTCTGGTAATCTGACGCTGGGGGTTACGGTGATCACAATGTGAGCTTATGGCGTATGCTGAACTGGCAGGGAACAAGGTACGCCTTCTTGTCAAAGTGTCACATAGCTTCAAAGTCGATTATACAGCTTCCATCATGACTATGAAACTTACTCCCATCTAGTAATAACGAACACCGGGCCAAACGGCAATCAACCCGCGACTCCATTGCAGAAACTGTAACTTGTCAATCTCCCTTGCAGAATCTCTACATGTAGCAGATCCTGCGCTGTCGCAACAAACACTCAACAACAAACAAACCAAACTCCCTTGCTTTTGTCGCGATCACTGTAAATTCTTACCCTACATTCACTTTTGACGCATGTGGGGGTCAGCATTTCTGTTACGTCCTGCAAGGTACCGCTGCAACCTTGGCCCTTGGAAAAAAAGCAGGATAATCAACCCCAATCCCGATGCCCATCTCAGCCCAAGCTCGAATCGATCACCTTGTAGCCCGCTACATCGCTAACCTGACCAATTGCCGCAGGGTGTGGTAATGTATCCTGGAAATTTCCTACCGGGGGATCTGAGATTCACCCAGAAGTGACATGTCGCAGGAACCCAGCTGCTTGGACTGAGAGGACAGGGGCTGGTGCAGGACTATTGCGTAACTCAGTTACAGCAGGGCGAAAGTGCAAGGCAAAATGCATACGTGAGCTGGATGATGACGAGAATGAGGGTATTTGCATGACTGACAAGTATGGCTGAGAGATCCGCCACCAAATGCCTCGTCGTTTGATGCCACAGAAAAGTCCAATTGCTGTGGTTGAATAACAAACAGCAAGCACTGATGTTGGTGTGGCAAACCAACGGCTGCAACATCAGGGGTGTTCAACAGCCTTGGTGGCCCCCTTTTAGACAGCCTGGAGTTGACAAAATAGGGTTTCAGTCTCTTTTTATGTCAGCGGCAGAATGTCTCGGTTAAGCTACATAACGTCGAGCACATCTAAATTAAGGAGTCAATCTTTTCTGTCACCTAATGATGCCTTTCCCCTCCTGTCATACCCTAACGTTAATTAATCTGGTTTCCCCCTAGGCTGAGTCCGCGTGGCTCTCCCGTCTCCCCCTGCGCTTTCTTTGGCACACGTTTTTTTCTATTTTGCTCTTCTTAGTATAATAATTCGTAGCTTCAGCCTATGACCATGCGAACGATGGTGACTAGGTCAATAATAACGCAACAGTTCCTTGGAGTTAGTGCTCGATAGTGTCATATCTTTGTTGACTAGCACAATAGTCTTCTTCACTACAGCTCGAGAACTGCTCTCCGTTCACCGGGGATCTGGTACTGCATCGTCACTACATAAAGTTGTTGGTCAGGGCCTGGGCCATGTTGAAGATCGCCATGGGCAAGACGCTGCGTTACCAGGGCCCCTGTTAGCTGGACCCGACACCACGGTGGGATGGGAAGCGCACTGGCCTTGAATCTTGGACCCGAATCTCACTGTATATACACCCATCGTGGATATAGAATCCAGCGGCAGTCCCCCGCCGTCCCGCTGTCAAGGCTCGCGCGCAAAGAAGGCTAATTAAGAGGAGAATTCTGAGCAACTAATGCACCCTGCTCTCTTGCACGCACCCAACGGTAATTATTGTGGTGAACCAAAACAGTAACACAATCGTAGCACACTTACAAAACCCCGTCATCTGTTCCGGGTGCTGCCGTCAGAGGTGACGCGCCAATTGTAGCGTCCGAGGCTGGTTCCGCCTTTGCTCCGAATCTTCCGTCCTTTCACTGCCGAAAGATCGGGCCACTGGAACCCGGAACCGAAAACTTTCCGGGCTCGTGGTCACCCTACATCTTATTACCAACTTCTTCCTAAGCCTGTGTTATGCCAACAACATCTAAGAGATCATTACACATTTATGTAATATCTGCCATTATTTTTAGATCTTGCTTACCTTTACTTATAAATCAACAGAATTGCGGGTGCTTTTATTCCCTGCATGTTGGTTCTTCAGTGTTTGATCTTGAATCAAATATCTTTGGCGCTGGTTCAAGTCCGCGTTGCCGAGCATTGTCCGGATCTCTCAATTCAATTTACAACCGGCTTTGATCAAGGGCCGCGCTAACGTCAGTTGAAACTAAACGAATGTGCCATGTGCTGAAAAAAAAGGAAGACGAGTAAAAGAAGCGAGAAAGAAGGAAAAAAGAATTTGTATACAAGGTTCCCAAGGCGAGATAATTCGTCAGCTACGCGCTGCTAAGCTCGCAAGAATTACTGAAGTCATCCCTGACATGCTCCGCCGCGTTTCTGGCATCATTCTTGCTCCTCAGACACAAACGAGCTGTCTAGTCGGCCGCGACATCGAGGATCCAGATGCGGTGGGGTTTGTCCCTTGTCGAGAAATTGCTTCTACTTCCACACCATCACAATCATCAACTATCGGCATTACCGCTTCTCACGTATAATGTAGTCCTTGACGTCTGACATGTCAGTATTTCTCATCTCCGGCTGCGCTCTTCAGGGTTGTTCTAACTGAATCTTGAACCGGCTGTTGGAAAAGGCAAATAAGAAAATCTCGACATCAGTGACTGAAGGCGTTTGTCTTTCTAAGTTTCTTATTCCCCTGCACGTGCTATGTCCCTGCATTGGACCAGATAACTCAACATTAGTGCCAGATCTCTCCAACCCCAGCAACGGGGGCCTGGGAGATCGGGTTGGGATACTCCCACGAGGTATCATATAAAAGAAACACAAAAGCAGACCCGGCATGACCGAAGAGGACAGGCAGGAGTGAGGCAAAAGATTCCAAACTGGACTCAGATGCGCGTCAAGCAGAGTTGGAGTTGTGAAGTTGATAAGTGATCAAGATTGACGAGACGCTTCTGTTCATTATGCATATCACAAATGTCTACTGTATGTGCAACAAAACTAGTGTGAGGCTCGGTTGTTGGGCGGAACAAGGGTCCAGGTCTGCAAGAATCACATGCAGACTTGACCTACTTCTCGCAGGGCTCTGTAGGTATATTTTTTGCATCTCTTTGAGTTTCATGCAAACAGCGGGTGTGGGTGTGCCTGGATCTTGGCAGCAAGGGTCCTCTCGAGGCGGCGTGATCCGGCCAGGAAACGTCGGGTTTGCTATTCTATTGGTTGTACGCACAGTCATCTTCTCAACCCAAGGATGCTTTGGTGATGGAGCTTTACCTGAGATTGATGAGCGGATAGTAGGTAGATGAGATGGAAACGATTTGATCCGCGTGCAGAATCGCCTGTCCCTGACACGTTATGGATCCCTTCGTTCTGGACTGGCCTGGCTTGTATTGATTGATTGATGGCCAAGTCATGGCTGCAATGAAAATCATAGTCCCGCTTCATCAGTCCTGGATTGTCAGGGCTGAATCGTCACCAGTCTCATCCTTATGCCCTCACTCAGCCCTTCGTTTGGGGTTGTTGCAGTACCGGGACGCAGAGATACAGGTAAAGGTTCCATCTGTTGCAACGTACTATTTTGGTGGCTGCCTCCATCTCGACCTTTACAGGAACAAACGCCGACGAACATGAGGAGTCTCCATTATACATACGGTGACCAAATCCTTTCGCATCCCACAAGCCACCAGGTCTAGACAGTTGTGGAGGTTGTTTGCTTGATAAAACCGTATTTTCTCCGACAGGGATTGGCGCCACAGCAACCAACCAACCAACCATCCAACCACAGAAAACCGTCAAGAACCCGAAAACAGTCATCCAAAACTGAGAGGCAGATGGAGATCGAACGATTTGCCCACTGCCACGATAACGGGGATAAGACGGCGCCTGGAAGCGTGCGTGCATCCGTAGGACGGTCCCCGCCGTGTCTTGCCGGCTCCATCGTCCCCAGAACTCGTCCTTATGAACGGAGTCCATAGAGACCCCTGGAAGATAGAAACCCTGTCTACCACCCAGTTCATCTTCTGTTCTGGCCCTGTCTGTTGTGTTAGCGAAAGCGAGATATATCTCCAGAAATATCTCTTAGTGCTAGTTAGTCAACACCAACGGGCTTTTGATCCAAAAAAATCTTCTTCTTCTCAAACCCGTGAGTCTGAGACGATGCACCATGCAGCTTCATGTGAAACAGTAATCAGCAAGAGGATCTCCAATGTTTCCAGAGTCCTGGGAGCTTATATCGGCCAGGGTTACGTGCGCCCAATAATCAGCCCCAATAAGCATGAACCAGGGTCATGCGGCTGGTCGACGCACAGCCGCGCTCTTGTTCAGAGGAGCAAACATCTAATGTTAGAATCCTCAAGGGCTGAAAGCCAGGATAAGAAGGCAAGAACTTGTAGATATTGCAAGGACAAGGTGCTGAAGTACTGCCAGCGAATATCGGTATCATGTTGCGACTTAAGGCTGGGCAGCAATCAGTCTAGTGCATCTGAGGCAATATTCACGGCCTTGATGTGATCTGTCAATCAACAATAACAACCTTGATTAAGAGATTCGCGGCAGTTAGAGATGAAAGGCGTCTAGACAGCGCAGCCTTTTCGCCCCTGCTGTCTTGTTGCTGTGCCTGACTCCTCTCGTAAAACATCCTTGCTTGAACCCTAGTTGGTTTCAAGGGCTCTCTGACTTCTCAAGCTTCCCCAGATTTGTTAATAGTGTCTCTCATTGCATCAACTCTGTCCTCTATTATTTCATAGACCATTTAGCTTGTTATTCTTCAAGCCACACCCACGTATTGGTTCTTGTAGCTGGGTAGCTTAAGAGTATCGGTTCAATGACATATAACTGAAGTCGAGGTCGAGTGCCGGGGTTGAAGTAGGTTAAAGGGGAGCGTAGATTGTTACAGCTCTGCCGATCGCCCATATCAAAAGTCGAAACTGAGATCGGGTTGACCTTCAGCAACGTTGCAGGGCAGGCTGAAGAATTGCATACATACCTACAACCGATTGCACATGACCAGCCCACCCCACCTAGGCTCGGTAGGTATGACAAACTGAACCGTTTGGGATGTTTGAGCTGGCTCTTGTCACAAAGTGATGCTCACTGGGTTGAACGAATTAACCCCCACGGTCGACCTGAGATAGGGCCTCTGTGTGCGTGCCTAGCGTATCCGTAGTGCGCCGCTGAGATTCAAACGTTCATGTTGGGCAGGTAGGTAGCCGTAGGCATGGGATGGCTTAATTCTGCGCTACTATTTCCCCTTCTACTGTTACTTTGCGAGATCCTTCTGGAGGCTGGAGGCAATGAAATCGAGATTGTGATGCAGCGAGATCCAGGTCTGCCCAATGGCCCATTCAGAAGGGACGGGAGAAATGATAGATCACTTTCTTGCTTTATGACCTCTGAAGTGGGTGGCTTTATATGAAAATAGATCTTAGCCGCACACCCCCTCAATGGGATGGGCTTGCGGGGACAACGGGGGGTGTCAAGACTCAAGTTGTCCCTTGTTTCCTCCGGCCGAGAAAACAACACCGTTCCGTTACTGGCCACCGTAATGACCTAATGGATTTTCATCCCTCCGTAACTGTCATGAGTGTGTCCCGTGATTTTGCGACAATGCCGGAAGGCTGAGACGCCACGGCCGGGATCAACAGGATCCCAGATGTGTTGAATGTTGTTTCGCGCCTTTGAATTTCGGTGTTTGCTTCTTTTGTCTTCCAAGTACACAGCCAGTGTCTGACTTGAAAGGGGCTAGATGCTGTACCCAGATAAACATTCTGCTGGTCAGCTGTATAACAACAGAGCGCTAAGCATCACCATGAGAATCAAATACCGGGTATGTGTGTTGAATCCAACGTGCTGTGCAATGGCGGAGCCTATTTGCTGCAGGGTCTCTATCTTTCAGAGGAGAAGAAAAATAGAATAATTGCCCGTGCAGGGACATTCCAGGTTGGGACAGGCAGAAAACTGACGGGCAGCATCATGTGCATACCGCCGTTCTCACTCCATTGGCCCGCATCTCAGTGAGTAAGAAACGGCGTTCCGCAGTTGTGATTGAACAATACAAAGAAGCATTATCCCAGCTGTGCGTAGAATGCTACCTACTGTATCGCAAAACCCTGGTCGCATGACCCTTCTTTCAGCTGCAAATGAGCTGCCGGCCATGTCCAAGATCACAGGAGTCAAGCAGACATGGTTATGGCACATTTCAACCCTGGCAAGACCGAGAGAAGCATTCACACAACTTTCTGAATGTCACTCACAACCAAGTGCCTTGCCCTGTGCTGCTGAGTGTGTGCAAGGCCGGATATTGCCCGGGCATGAGATCCATTAGGAGAATAAATAACTGCCGCACGTGCAGTCGCTGAGCGGCTCTGCCCGGATAAGATAAGTGAGTGGCGATTTTGAACAGAATGAGGCTCAATGTCAGAGTTTCATTCAGCCTTATCTTGATCAGATCAGCAAGGAACACACCAGTTTGCCGTCTGCCTCAGATTACGTACGTATAGTATCTTTTTTTTCTTGTTGTGTTTAAAAGCAAAACAGGGGTTGATTCATGGAAGTAGGTATTAGCAACGGCTGTCTCGGGATCTAGGCCTTCTGTTTGATTGCCGGCGCCTGGCTTGGTTTGGGTTAGAGACGGAGAGTTGACAAGAGACGCTAAAGCCGATCAAGGGTTCAATCTAATCTGTCCCGTGATGATTAGGTCGATATTTACTCAACGCTGCGGCTTAACTTATAAACCAGTACAGGCGTAATAACCTCTACCAAAGAAAGGAAAGAAGGAAGTAATAAGACATGCCTCAGGGTAAAACAAAAAGAGACAACATGACCGTTTTTAACGGAGCATTTGTCGCGTCAAGCCCCACAGCTCAAGAACTCATCTCCACGACAAACCATAGCGCTTCTTGTCGCGACCTAATTGTCTTACAACGGCTGTTCTAGCCTCCAGCCGCTCAAGTCCTAATGTGCCTATAGCGGAGCCAACGCTCGCTACCAACGTTTGACCGTTGTGTTCGCATCTGTCGTCTCCAGGAACCAACTGATCCAGCGCCACTAAGCAGTCCAGTCCAGTCACGGAGGGGGCGCTTCAAGTGACCGACCATCTTGACTTCGCCCTCTTACCAAACCATGGAAGACGACGCCTCATGACGGTGATGGAGTCGACTCCATGACGATCCACCATCACAAAGAAGTGGTTATGCGGCGCATGTATGTTGGTATACGCAAGGGATTCATATTCGCTAGCCTTACCAGATCCCAGCCCCAGCGAGACGTGCTGATTGCTCCCCGGAGGAACTCCGTACAGCACAACGTTGCATACCTGGTGAGCTTCCTGGATACAGCATGTACAAACCGAAACGGCTGAGAGATTGCAAAACGGTCCCGAGCAAATCCTCAATTTACCGCATGACAGCCTGTGGACAGCACCTATCGGGCCCGCACTGCAGGCCCTGTTCATAACGGAAGCCACCGTCATATTGTACACCTGCAAGAATAACAGTCCTCGAATACACGGAACCGTAGCGGATCCTACCTACCTATATGTGAACTTGCAGTGGAAGCAACTCCCGAATTATAGAAGTCCCCTGTATTTGAGATCAGCGACTGAGTGACTCTATCTAGGTATCTATATCAGCCCTGCCAGCGGCGAGTGACCGGTATTGTTTTTGAGTATCTATGCAACATCAACCTGATGGACTGGATAATAACTCGCAACTTCAGCTATCGACTCTCGTCAGTCAGAACCCAACTTCAAAAGCTCTAGTCGTCAGCAACAGCAACCGGCTCCAGCAGCCGGGTTGCGCTGAACCTCAAACCCAACACCGGCGGCGTCCGGCTGGGCGAGGCCTTGTTGGAGAGGATGAAAAATTCGAGATTATGTCCAAGGTTCAGGGATGGCCCTTGAAGCCTTTCAGTCATGGCTGTCCCTCGAGGCACACCTTTTTCACCCCCTCCACCCTTGTCCAAGCTCCAAGCTCTCCCCCAGCAGCGGCGTCTTTTTTAGCGTCAAAAGACCCTTGTCAAGATCCCGCATCCCAATGCCACACCCACGTCTTTATTAAACGCGACTTCAAATCTTGAAGATGAAGATGAAGAAGAAGGCATCGTTCTACAGGCTTTTACTGTAGGTGAGTAGATCAACTTACGGACTGCATTCTCAATGATAGCCTCAAGATAAAACAAGAAAATTCGACTCTGCCCAAAGCTGGGTCATCTGGGGAGAACATGATACCAACAGCATCGATTCTTATTACAACTCTGTTGGCCTGGCGGCCGCCCCAAATCGATTTGATCAAGTAGGATCGTTTTAGCATGGAGAAAACAGAGCGATCAATTCAGCTTCCGGGGGTAAGATTCCCCTTGCTGATGCTCACTCCCAATGTCTCAACTGCTGAATATCAAAATGATTGAGACAACTGCTTGGGATCCAGCCTAGAAAGAGAAGCTAGACATGGGTCATGGCTTCGTCCATCACCCAAAAGCCAAGCCCTCTATTCTTCACACCCTGGTTTGATCATCTTTTGTGACCAGAAACCCCATCTTGACTCTGGGTCTGGGTTTGCGGCGCCTGACTAGATCGACCTCCCATCTCACCCCCAGGTCCACGCCTAGTACCTACGGGTGGGGAAGGGTTTGAAGCTTGCAGACTACGATGCAGGCCAGCATAATGACGAGACCTGGGTCACTTTCTCTTACAATTCCAGGGCCTGGTCACTTAGAGTGTACTAGACCTTGGAGACCCGCCTGGGAGAGGATCTCCGAGCATTACCATTCGATTGGCTCCAAGAGATTTGACCCTTGTCGCACATCAACTTATCTTCCCAAGCCATAGATATATACTTGGGTCCTTCCTCTAGATTTCTCAACCATCCAGTCAAGTCTGTCTCACCAAGAATCTATACCCTCAACTTGAACGAACCTTTATACCAGAACCATCTTTACTCTTATACATCCATCACCTTGACCCTTTTACTCGAATTCAAGTTACTCTTCCTTCTGTCGTACTCAGACGCTCTGTTTCTAAACACTCTCATCCATCTACAACATCACCAAGTCTTTTCTGACTTTCTCTCTGGATACCAATTCAACCAACAGAAGCTGTCGGTCTTGCTTTGAGAGCAAGGCTGACTTGACTTGTATTTGAAAATGACTCAATCAGGCGCTCCCAACTGGGGACGCTGGCCGCAGCAACTTCCTGGCGACTATGCCATGATGGAGTCTTCACAAATGGTTCCCTTTGATTCTCGAAACAACACATCTGGTCCTCTTCAACGACCTGTCATGGCACCTTATATGGTTCAACCACAATACACCTCAGGCCCAGTGAACACTCTTGCGGCACCTCACTATCAGGTTCACAACCCTTACCAGTTTGGCACATATCAAGGCCCTCCTACACCTCCGCACCACCCTGTATCTTTCAAAATGGAATACAATGACCGTCGACCTCTGGGACATGATAACGACCACGGCCGAGCACCCTCTTACGCCCGCCAAGCAAAGTACGCATATGTCGAACAAGCACCCTCGCCTGCACGAAGCGACTCCCAAGCCTCGACTGCCAGATCTACAAACAACAATCCAGCTGTTGGCTCCAAGGTCATCACCTCCAACGAAACTCTTAACCCTGGTGACTCTATCAACTTTGAGACGGAAGTGGACGAGCTGATGAAGGCTATTCAACGCAAGGCAGACCTGAAAGTTGAGCCTGTGCAGCAGCCACTTACTCCCGGAATGTCTCCTGTCTCTGATGCGAGCCTGGAAAGTCAAGGAACACCGGCTCCTATGGATACCAAACCAGCTCGAAAGCGATACCACTGTGATGGCCCCAACTGTCAAAAGAGCTTTACCCAGAAGACTCACCTTGAAATTCATCGCAGGACGCACACTGGTGCCAAGCCATACGTGAGTGAATACCATGTGCGATCGAGGACTTGCACTAACATGTTTAGATCTGTGGCTTTCCTGGCTGCGATCTGACATTCTCCCAACTTGGGAACTTGAAGACGCACAGGCGCCGTCACACAGGCGAGCGCCCGTTTGCTTGTGACAAGTGTGACCGTCACTTTGCCCAGCGTGGTAACCTTCGTGCCCATATGCAAACTCACCAAGGCCTGAAACCCTTCATCTGTGTTCTGGACGACTGTAACAAGACGTTCTCGCAGCTTGGTAACATGAAGGTATGCTTTGATGATCCCTTGAGATATATCATATACTAACAAAGTCACAGACGCACCAGAACAACTTCCACAAGGGGACACTCAAGACTCTCACAATGAGATTCGCCCATATGGTCCTTTCTGGCGAAGAGGTTCCTGAATCCGATCGTGAGCTTTTCGAATACTTTGCTACACACTACAAGAACAGCAACAAGGGGATCAAGGGTCGAGGAAAGGCCCGCACGGTAGCTGAGCGTAAACCCAAGGCATCTCAGTCTCCTCCTGCCAACAACATGACATCTGTCCCTCAATACTCTCTTCCCCAGATCACATCGGCCCCGCAAGCGCCAGGAACACCTCACGGACTTCCTATGTCGGGCATGCATCAGGTTACCTCGACCCAACAAGCACCATCGCCACCTCCTCATGGACTCCCTATGTCGGGAAGTCTTGCATCTTACAGCGTGAGCCGAGGTCAACCCCATACCATCAACCACATGCCTCGCGAGTCTCATGCTGGTGGCTATGAGGTGTACGACATGCCAGGAGGTCAACATCACATCCAGCCACCGAACCACAGTGGTATCATGTATGAGACCGGCAACGGACGCGGGATGGGCTACGCTGAGCGCATGTACTGAGGCCTCGGTGATGGCAATATGAAACGGAATCCATTCAACTTGGATATGACTCGACATCGTTACACACATCTTGTTACGAAAATCACAACAGTACTACCATACGGGAGGTAAACCAGCGGTTCCATTTTTGAAAAAAGAAAATTCACATTTGGCGGGTGTTTTTAAAGGAGTTGAAAAATGGTCTCAGAACCAATGACGGAAGCGGTTGAATTTCTTGGGGTGGTTGTCTGAACACACATTGACGCAGGGGGTATCTATCTATCGCCCTCGTCACTCTTCCCTTTCTGCTGTTTGATACCAATCATTTCAAGCTTTGCACACATTTCTCCGAACTGTTCAGAAGGACAACTTACTCTTTATTCTATTAATCGGCGATATCTGTAAGAGGATGCAAGGGAGTGGGTGGTTTTGGTTCATGATTTCATTGCGGTGCAGGAAAAGCGGTTCTATCCGCCGGAGAGGTTTTGTCTTTGTTTTGCTTTTATTTTTCTTTGTTTCCAGTATTATCTACATGGTTGTCAAGGCAAGTGGACGCGTTGACTTCCCTTTTGTCTTTTTTGGAGTTGCAAGGACGCATTATGAGTTCTTAGACCATTACACGAGAATTGGTGCATTGGGGGGTTGGAGTTATTAGACTCGGCATTGGATGGCAGCATCTGAAATAATGAAATGGGAGTAGAAAAGGAAGAGAGTAGCCACAGGGGGGCGAAATCGAAACATTGGCGTCGATATACATAGTAGTAGATGATTTGAAATTTAAACATGCATATTCCTGGTACATAAAGACTTGATACAGACTCAGTGATTGCAACTCAGCATCTGAATGAAGTGCGAGAGATTGGACCGAGACAGGGACAACCATAACGAACGACCACGTAAACTCCAATAATGCGACCGACATCTTTCTAGACGTTTCGCGCTCGGAACAAAACAACCGAACTGAAGACTAAGCCATGCTCACTCACGATAGACTCAGCCCAGAAAAAAAAGAAAGCAAAGACACACAAGAACCGGTGCAGACTCTGCAGGGGCACATGATGGTTGGTTTCGTTAAACCAGATATTCCTACTACATCGCTTACTCTCGGCCTCGGAAAGTAAATTAAGGTACGGAAGGCCCAAGTTGGAAACCCTGGGGGCCATAGTGATGCCCAAAGCACGATATAGCTGAGCCGAGAGCTGTAAGGCCGCGATGGAGGATGATGATCCCGGCATCGAGATCTGGCTTAGTTGGAGATGGGTGCCGAGAATGTAACGACCGGTCTTGCTCGCTTAGAGTGAATGTTTGTGAGCAACGTAGTTTTCATTTCCCGTGGGGGCAAAGACATAGATAGTCAGGGCAAGTCACCGGATGAGGAGCCCGTTGGCGGAATGTAAAGTGTGGGAGGGGCTGATATGAAGGTCAAGATGTCATGTGCGTGTAGGTATGGGACATTGAAGCAAGTACTGTATAATTTGACCTTGTTTTGTTCATATTAACCTCCCATAATCAACAACAACTGGACTTGTTTGCGAGATGCAGTAGATTCTGTATCTATGCTGAAGACACTGCAGTTCTGTATAGTTAGTTGGCATACAGGCTGCAGACTCACGTAGATTAGGGTTGCATGCCTCTTGATCGACGAGCCCCCTCCCCTATAACCTACCGCCCCGCCTATACTCTCTTTTCTCCGTCTCCCCTGGCAAGCTTGGATGGTAGGTAGGATGGCTAGCTGCTGAAGAGCAAGTGTACATGAAAATAGATCTTCCTTCATGCATAGATACGCACATGAAGTCTCATTTCGAACCTCTGCGTCAATAACCATGTGGCAGAGCCTTTTGGGTGGGATATGCTTCTTCACCGCCGTAGATAACGTTGCAATGGCCCGGCCCGTCATCTTATGGTCCGCCATTTTAAATTCTCCTTGGGGTCTTACAGAAACGAGACTTTCCCAGTCCTGAGGGTGCAGATGCGTGGCATGCAAGCCAAAGGGAGTTTTTCTTTTTTTCCCTTTTTTTTCCTCCTCCGCAAAGCCGTTGACGGTGTTTGTCCACGCAATGCAGGTTCCTTGTAATCTGTAGGTGCTTTAGATGCACGATGGGCTTCTGCCGAGACTGAGATCGATGCGCCTAGACTGGGAGAATGTTCCTAAACGGCTGTCGCGGGGCTGGCTGAGGCGGGGGGGTAATAGACGCAGATACACGCGCAAGAGAGGCGTACAGTATGATTCTATGTATTGTCCACCAGGAGTCGGTCGTTTCATCCGAGTGGCAAAGACAGACGAGACGAGGCGAGAGACAACAAGGGTAAGACAGCAAGAGACCCAAAGGAGGAAGTTACTAACATTCGCGTATCAGTGCCGTCGTGTCGAAACCTTGAGGTCAGCCCGAGACAGACTTGCTGTGGCTTGGCTGTGTATGCACTCGAAGCCTCCTATGACCACGTCCTTGTACATTTTCCCAACAACTCAGTATGCAAGGGAGTAACTGTTATCTGCACGCATACGTATGAAGGCGTAGATGTGTGTGCACGTATGTGGATGGAAAATCTTCAATAAATGCCGTAACGGCACTGCATTGACTGATCCGCGGCGGTGTAAAAGGGGGACGTATGTAGAGTACAGCAGCAGCTTACAGCAAGTAGCCTAGCCTCCATGCAGAGTTGAGACAAACAAGATGTTGTCACCGCCCTGAACCTCGTAGGCCTCCTCACCTTCGAGTTCCCAGTCGGCATCGTTGATGAGAACCAGGATTCCTGGTCGACTGTTTGCCACTATTGTCAGCCACAAGAACCATCGAATTAGGCAGGAGACGAAGTGAGAGTTTGTTTGGACCAAATTGGACGTGAGCAAGGGGAGTGTGTTTAGTGAGACAGAGACAGGCAGAGTCAGAAACGGAGTGAGAGGGACGGGGACGGGGACGGATACGGAGACGAAAGGGGAACGATGGCCAAGACATACAGGTGGTTGTCCAGAACAAAAAGATCTTTGCGAGAATCGTCCATCACGTTTTGGCAAAGGTGATTTATGAGATAGGCAATATCTGCGGGTTTCCCGTCCTGGTCTGCCGAGGGAATTGACAGAGTATGCTGCCTCTTATTGGAAAAGAGCATCTCCAGGCCACCGCTGCAGTTCCACAATGTCAGTCCAGTGACTAGAAAGAAGGAAGGAAAAAGCAACGAGATCAAAGTGATTGCAGAGGGGACCCGTTGGAAGAGAGAATAGAATTCAGGTACAAGCGTGGTTCAGGTGGAAGAGAAAATTTGATAGGGGGCGGACTCGAGTCTGAGTCTGAGTCAAGACTATGCAAGCAAGAGTTGATAGATCATATGATACATGGGTATATGATAATCTTGGTGAAACGACTTACGAGAACTCGACAACAATGCTGAGTGTAGGTGTTGATTCAGCCATGATGAAGTGCAAGGAAGTGAAGTGACGATCAGAGAACGTGATCCTGATGCTACCGCCTATCTTTTGTTGCTGTCAACTGATCGTGACCTTCTTTGCTTTTGTTGTAGTGGGTAAAGGCGATCCCGAGGTATGGGTTGGTGGTAATGTGATGATGTTCAAGTTATCAACGAGATATGGTGTAAGAGGCTAATTATTTCGACCCAACGATGGAAACACTCAATTTTGTCTTTGACAGCGACAAAGCAACAAAAAACAAACAAGTTAGTATAGTAAATAACAATGTGTCTGGGCACTTGAGTGTCTGCAACAAAGAGTTGTAACTTTGTTAGGCAGGTATTAATTGCTTTTGCTGATGTGTGGTGTTTCGAAGCCACCCACTGTAAACGGATGACATAAGCACAACTCTCCAAAAAATCTCAGCACGACGTCTCTGCAGCCAATCAGAATTCAGGAAGCACACACTTTTCAGACTCATCTCTACAACCTCCAAAATCAACAAAGAGACGACGACAAGCGATAGAGACAAAAAATGGGCTCAAGACCTGTCTCCATCGAGTATCTCGCCTCAGGGGCCAACCGACAGACAGCTGTTGCTGATTGGAGCCGATGTGGTATTTTGGCCTTTGGAGCTGATATAAATGTTGCCTTATGGCGACCTTTGGTTAGTAGCTGAGTCACCTTGTTGCTTCAAAGTCAATATACCCCATTTCTATGATTATGACGATAGCTACTAGTGTGCATATGCTGACATATTCTGCTAAAGTTGGATCCTCCTAGGGGAGTTACCAAGCTGCTCAGCGGACACAAAGGTACTGTCAAGGCCTTGACGTTTCTACCTGAAGCAGACCAAGATGAAAGCTCGTTTCTCATCTCGGGCTCAGACGACAAGACGTTGATTCTCTGGAAAGCACCGCGAGACAGTGAGGATTTCAAGCCCATTCATACCTCAACAGAACACACTGCTGCTATCAACTGCATCGCTGCTTTGAGGATCAAGGGAGCCCAGAAATGGATTGTCGCAACCGGAAGTGCAGATGCTTCCCTCAAGATCTGGAGTCTCGAGAATGACGAGTTCACTCTTCTCCAAAGCGTCAAGACAGCGCCTAAATACTTCCCCATGTGCCTAGCACTCAGCTATGCCGGGGATCAAGATGATGTCTTGGTGCTCGCATCCGCTGGTACAAGGGATGTTGTTCAGATTTTCACAGCGGAAGCCAAGTCGGAAAAGTTCCAGTTCGACGTGCAGGCGACTTTGACTGGACACGAGGGTTGGATACGAAGCTTGAGCTTTGCCAAGGAGACACCAGCCCCTGACAGCGACCTGCTTCTCGCCTCAGCAAGTCAGGACAAGTACATCCGCATCTGGAGATTCCACCAAGGCAAAGAACTACCTGCTGCGGCGGCCAGCGGCTCAGACCCTTCAAGCGATGCCTACCTACCCGGAAAATCCCCTTCCAACAAGGCCCATCGTCTCAAGTCCGCTGGTAAGGACTTCTCCGTTACTTTTGAGGCCCTGCTTCTGGGCCACGAGGACTGGATCTACAGCGCACGCTGGCAAAGACAGGACGACGGAAAGCTGCAGCTTCTGTCTACATCAGCGGATAACTCGCTCGCCATCTGGGAAGCTGATACAAGCTCTGGCATCTGGGTCAGCATGGCGAGACTGGGTGAGATCAGTCGAGAAAAGGGTGCTACAACAGCCACTGGAAGTACAGGCGGTTTCTGGACTGGCTTGTGGTCTCCGGATGGCAAGTCGGTAGCCTGCCTTGGACGCACTGGTAGCTGGAGACGGTGGGAATATGTCCCCTCGGAGGACTTCTGGCGGCCATGCGTTGCTATCTCGGGACACACCAGAGCTGTTACCGGCATCACATGGGCCAAGAATGGCGAGTATCTCTTGTCGACGAGTTCAGACCAAACGACACGACTTCACACGCGCTGGAACAGACCAGGAAACGAGACATGGCATGAAATGTCCCGACCTCAGATCCACGGATACGACCTCAACTGCATTGACTCCGTGGGAGCCTCTCAGTTCGTCTCAGGGGCTGATGAGAAACTCATGCGAGTCTTTAGTGAGCCCAAGGCCGTTGCCTCGATGCTCAACCGTCTCGCGGGTATTGGAAGCGGCATGGACGTTCAGAATATGCCTGATGCTGCCAACATGCCTGTTCTAGGTCTATCCAACAAGGCCATTGATGCTGTCGAGGATGACCAGGAGATCCAGCCCATCGACGATCGGGATCGTGAAGCCATGGATCCAGCGTCGATAGTCAAGAAGTCACATTTGGAGATTGACCACCCACCTTTCGAAGAGACACTCTCGCGCCATACTCTATGGCCCGAAACCGAGAAGCTCTACGGACACGGCTATGAAATCTCGTGTCTTGCAGCCAGCCACGACGGCACCCTCGTTGCCAGCGCATGCAAAGCCAGCTCGACCAACCACGCCGTGATCCGTCTCTTCGAGACAACTCGCTGGACTGAGCTCAGGCCGCCGCTGACCGCACACTCTCTTACAGCCACCCGCCTCCGCTTCTCCTCCGATGACCACTTCCTCCTGAGTGTCGGCCGTGATCGTCAATGGGCCGTGTTTGAGCGTGCACCCGAGGATGAAGCTGCGTACAAACTCCTCCAGACCAACCCCAAGGGCCACACACGTATGGTTCTCGACGCAGCATGGGCGCCCGCTTCATCTACGAAGCCTGTGTTTGCAACCGCTGGTCGTGATAAGCAAGTCCGCATCTGGGCGGCTAAGCCTAATGAGGATGGAAAGCTGCAGTTCTCTCAGACGGCCTCTATCCCAACCGCCTCGCCTGTTACTTCTGTTGATTTCGTTCCCCAGGTTGTTGACGGAAGGTTTGTCCTGGCGGTTGGTACGGAACTCGGACGAGTCAGTCTGTGCTTGGTCAAGGAGGATGGAACTGATGTTGTTGAGAAACCCGCATGTGAAGAGTAAGTGTTCTTATTTGAACTGCTGATGTGAATGAACTCTGCTAACTTCATCTCTAGGTACTGCTTGCCTAAGGCTGTACACCAACTTGCCTGGCGCCCTGTTACAAGAGATGGTGCAGATAGGCCATTTGAGGTGGCTGTTGCTGGAGAGGATAGTTCACTCAGAGTGTATGCCTTTAGCCAGGCGTATTTCCAGGTGTCTGCAGACTCATAGAAACAAAAGTTATGATTTGATGTCAACATGAACACTCGTCGCATTTCTCTCTCCAGACCCGCAACCCGAATGCGTTTGATGGTATTGCCAGATGCAGATTTACGCGAGGTAATAAAGTAGAGGTATGTATATTATCATTACAGCCATCTATTGGCCAAAGTATAGTAAATCCGTGTGCGTTATATCGTGATACCAGACGAATCCGAGCCACATCTCGCGCTTCTCTGGGTTGAAAGCTGAATCACACGACTCAGCTGAGCCTATTCTTTGACAGGAATGCCGACTCGTGCCCATATCTATATTTATGTATTTGCAAGTTTTTGCCAAGAAACTTTGGCTCGAGCTTTACAGTTCCCTCACGACCGCCTCGACCGTCTCCTGCGCAACATCCACCAGAGTCGTCGTCGTCCCAGAGAGCGCACCCTGGGACATATCCTTGACAGCCTCTTGCATCACCTGGGCAACATTGATGTGCTCTCCGAGGATATAGTACCAGGCGCGACCGACGAGGAAAGAGATGTGATGCGGGAGGTAAAGGCATGCGGCGATAAAGGTCAGACTGAAGAGGAGGAAGACGATGGAGCCTAGAGCGGTCAATTAGTTTCTGGTGTGTGAAAGAGGAGAGAAAGACGCACTGAAAAAGAACTTCTCCCAGGGCGTAAACATGTAAACGCTGAAAGTGACCTCGAGCTGGTACTGCTTGAGGCTCAGCCACTTGCGAAATGATCCAAAAACAGCCATGGTGTCGAAGTTTTAAAAAATCGTATCTTTTTTTATTTATTCGCAAATCGTCGTTGTCGCAGGCGCTGTAATGAATGGAATGGTCTGAAAGTGCTGGATCCAGGAGAAAGGGCTGAAACGATGGAGAAGAATACTTAGGTAACTTATGGATCGGATCAGTCACGGAAGGTCGGCCCTCCTTTTTCTGCTGGTACCTTCCGCGCCGCCAATCACAGTGCATAGTACAGCATAAACTTCCTATCAACACTGTCCTGTCATATAAATTGTTTACTCTTTCCAAACCTTCAACTGCTCTCTTTATGACACGGGGCTGTACTTTTCAGGCGACCTATGATGAACACTCGGCATCGGAGAGCGGGCAGTTATTGCCTTCTTATGGCTTCTACACTTGACAATGATGCAATCTGTGAACTGAGGTCTGCAAGCGCCTGAAGTCATGGCAAGTGCCCGTCTAAGTTACAAAGCTGGTTAAGTTCGTTCCTCGTGTCAGATGGGAAATAATGTATATAGGGCCTAGGGTTAAGACAGGTATTTCAAAGCGTACTCAGCAATGTTTGGGGATAATAGGTTCGCCCGGGTTCAGCAAATTCACCATCATATAATTGTTTGACTACTTGGTAGTCAACCTACCTTCTACCACGCCATACCCATCGCTAACTTTCCACATCGATACCAGACCTCGAATACTATCCTACAAGATGTCCTTTCTCGGAAAATGGCGAACCTGGCTTCGGTTGAAAGCACTCCTGCCATGAACTTTCCCTTATTGCAAGGCCGCAAACCTCACCGGGGAGGGCAGATGGACTGATACAGTACTGTAGTGCTAGATTGACAGGGTTGCGGTTTTGGCAATGACACGCGACTGGCCCATACCTAGGTCCCCGCCGTGGTGGCTTGCTCGTGGCGCACCAGGTCAATAGCAGCCTCGTAGATTTAACCGAGCGTTGACATATTACCATTCTTGTACTTCACTTCTTGCAAGACTAGCTGTCAACATATTCCTTAAATATTCGTCTAATAGAATCACCATGACACTCTTCCAGCTCCTCCGCTACACCGCGCCCACCGCATTTTCAATACGCACATTCTCCAAGACGTCCATCTCTCTAGCAAAGGCCCTACCTCCTCGACCGAAACCTCCACCCGAGTACGAGATCGAAGAATCATATGTCAAAGGAAGTGGTCCCGGTGGTCAAAAGATTGTACGTGCGCCTCGTTGGTCGGTGCTCCAACTTCACTCAACTTACATGGCTTTTTGTTTCACCGTAGAATAAAACCAACTCGGCTGTCCAGCTCAAGCACATACCCACTGGTATCGTTGTGAAATCCCAAGCAACTCGTTCGCGAGACCAGAATCGAAAGCACGCCCGTGAATTACTTGCCCAGCGTGTCGACGAGCTCCGCAATGGTGACCAGAGTCGATCGGCCATTGTTGGGCAGGTAAAACAAAAGAAAGCCGCGAGTGCTTCGAAAAAGAGTCGTAGGAAATACAAGAAGCTCGAGGAAGACAAGGCGGCGGCAGCGGCAGCAGCAGCCGAAGCGCAGTCAGCAACGACGTCTACTCCTACAGAGGGAGATGGCCCATCTACAAACGACACCGAGAGTCTTCAATCTACACAACTGCCAGATACAGGTAAATCAACATGATTAATGCTTATTAAGAGCGCCTTCTATGACTCAATTACCATCACATGGATGTAGGAGCCTCGACTTATTGACTTGATAAAACAAGAGGCAGCATGTCATCACCTCGTTTCATTTCAACAATTCTAAGCGGCAAGTAAAAAAAGTATTTGCATGTCAACCTCGGCTTCTACCCCTAGGCACGAATTACACGCGCAACTACAACAAAGGGGCCATCACATCTCTTCGTAGCAAGCGCAACACCCGCCCCTTTGACCATGTCAAAAACTTTTCGTAAATATGAGAGTCGACTTTGACATCTGCCAACCACCCAAGGCTGAATGTCTGTCGCCACCTCCATGATCTTGTCGTCGTTGCGCGAGTGGGAGGATTTAGTTTGTCGATCGGGTAGCTTCAAAAGTCAGCACGTCATCTCTAGACTCTTCTCATAACAGAAAAACACACCTTAGAAGCACTTGCGGTGAACGATTGAGGGACCGCTCTCGTCGTACTCCTGCTTGGAGATCCACATTTGCTGGAAAGTGGACAGAGAAGCAAGAATGGAACCACCGATCCAGACGGAGTACTTTCGCTCGGGAGGAGCAATGATCTTGACCTTCATGGAAGAGGGAGCAAGAGCAGTAATCTCCTTCTGCATACGGTCGGAGAGACCAGGGTACATGGTAGTACCACCAGACTGGAAGCGCGTTAGAATGATTCAGGTTGCTCAGGTTCACAAAACTTACCATGACAATGTTACCGTAGAGATCCTTTCGGACATCGACATCACACTTCATGATGGAGTTGAAAGTGGTGACGTGGATACCACCGCTCTCAAGACCCAGGACAGAAGGCTGGAAGAGAGCCTCAGGAGCACGGAATCGCTCGTTACCGATAGTAATGACCTGACCGTCAGGAAGCTCGTAGGACTTCTCCAGGCTGGAGCTCTGGGCGGCAGTCTGGATCTCCTGCTCAAAGTCGAGGGCGACGTAGCAGAGCTTCTCCTTAATGTCACGGACGATTTCTCGCTCGGCGGTGGTGGAGAAGGTGTAACCGCGCTCAGCAAGAATCTTCATGAGGTAGTCGGTAAGATCACGACCAGCCATGTCGACACGGGCAATGGCGTGGGGAAGGGCGAAACCCTCGTAGATGGGGACAACGTGAGTGACACCATCACCAGAGTCCAGAACGATACCGGTGGTACGACCGGAGGCGTACAGGGACAGAACGGCCTGGATAGAGACGTAGAAGGCGGGGGCGTTGAAGGTCTCGAAGACAATCTGGGTCATCTTCTCACGGTTGGACTTGGGGTTGATGGGAGCCTCGGTGAGCAGGACGGGGTGCTCCTCGGGGGCGACACGCAGCTCGTTGTAGAAGGTGTGGTGCCAAATCTTCTCCATGTCGTCCCAGTTGGTAACAACACCGTGCTCAATGGGGTATCGCAGAGTCAGGATACCACGCTTGGACTGAGCCTCATCACCAACGTACGAGTCCTTCTGACCCATACCGATCATGATACTGGAATCTTGTCAGTGGCCAGCCACCGAAAATGGCGGCGAATTGCCGCGGCAGCTGTAACTTACCCATGGTGACGGGGGCGACCGACAATGGAAGCTATTTAAGTTGTTAGCATGGAGTTTTTGATTGTATTTGCGCCCAGAAGATGCGATATCTAGATCTTGGGCGCCGTGGCTAGAAAGTGGGGTACTTACGGAAAACAGCTCGGGGAGCATCGTCACCGGCGAAACCGGCCTTGCACATACCCGAACTGGCATCGAGTTAGCTATCATGAACATGCTGACTGGGATTATCCTGCGCCAGCTCCAAGACCAGAAACTCCGAAGCATCAATGTCGAGGCCGGTGTCGGGCATCAGACGATGCGGTGGCAGATCTGGCCAGGGGGCAGAGAGGCGGGGAGGTAGTCCAGAGGTCGGTGAGACAGGCGGGGGGAGCTTACCCATTGTCGATGACGAGAGCAGCAACTTCTTCTGTAAAGCGAAAGACAGGTCAGCACGAGTCCAGATATGATGTTTGCGATGCTCGAAACGGATTGTTTGGATCCGACGATGCAGCGACGCGTTTGATGCGACGTACCCTCCATGGCTGTGGATTACGGTGTGTGTATGGGAAAGCTGTCCAGAAACGGGATTAGCGGCCAAGAATCAAAGGCGAGCGAGAGGAAAAGCAAAGAGTTGTGAAGAAGAGAGGAGCAGTTGATGCAGGAATTAGTATAGTAGGCAGAAGAGCAAGCTTACGGGAAAAGAAGAGACGTTGGATGGAGAAGGAGACGGAGGTCGAGGGCTAGAAGAGTTGAAGAGAAGTGGTTTGGAATGGAATGGGAGAGGGAAAGACGGGAGAATGAATGGGGGAGGGGGGAAAGGAGACAAGTATCGCCGGGCGACGCTGTCACAAGAAAGTTGTGGGCGGGCCCCGAATTGCTGAGGTGGACACTTGGGGACAAGGGGGGGTAGCGACCGCCTGCCAGAACTGGGTAGGGGATCTGAGAGGTACCTAGACGAGCAAGCAGGAGCGGGCACCCTCTATTCACTGCTAGACAGGCAGACTAGAGGCGGGGCAACGAGAAAAAACAGGTCGACCAAGCTGGTTGCCGCTTTACTGATTGGTTCGTGGTGGTCGTAGTGCAGAGGAGGTTGCCCTGAGAGGAACTTGTCCCAGTGGTTGCAGTGGAATGGTTGTAGCGGTGGCTGAGGTGGGGAGCTTACCTACAAGAGTAGAGGTTCGTGATGGTCAATACCGGAGAGAATAGAATACAATTGTTGGTGATTCAAAGCTGGAGTTATCAATCGGGTCGTGATTCTCTATCAACTGACGTTACTGCAACTGCTCACATATATCCCGACAGAGTATAACGGGCCGCTTCACCGTCTAGACTTTATCCTTTCTGTACAAAGTGACGTCGTAAGCAGAACCTCACATCCACCGCCACGCGAGCTGGCGACGACGTCAGCTAGGGAACTTTTTAATGCTGTAGCCTCTGAGGCTTCCTTTTATCTTTCTTGGCAAAGGATCTATTTTAGTGCTTCAGCTGTTAACTATCTCTTCGTTCTCTAACAACTACGGTTTGCTCAACATGAATAGAACCTTTTCATAACCTAAACACATGCCAGTCCAGGTATCAACAACAGACTTCACCTCTGCACGGCTGCTCAGGTCAGCCCCAGCCACATAGCTCGAAAAGATTCCTGTCTCGCTGTTAAATTCCTAGGCGAGGTCCGTACCTGGACGGAGTGTATTCGCACAATCTCTTTCTAATAAGATCTCACCGATCAGAACAATCATCAAATACAGAGTATCTGTACACCGTCCAAACCCCTTGGCTGGCTACAACAACTGAAAAGGGGCTGACATCTCCAGGCCAAATCTCCAGATGCTCCGCAGATTGGAGCCGGTTCCCAGCTTCCAGCTCCCGAGTTCCACTCCATAATTAGCACGAGCGGCTAATCAAGCAAGCGCTCATTGAGGCCCAGGCAGCTCTTTTGCAGTCCCTAACCACGGTATCAAAGGGAGTTTTGCTGACAAGCTACACCAAATACGCGCGGACCTCGTTCGTCTAAGCAATAACTACCTATCTACTCACCCATCCACTCCGACTGGCCAGGCAGGCATATCCTAACCTGGCATTTGGTGATAGTAATGAGAACAGCCTGAAGATTGCGTAGCTATCTCGCCTCCTATGTTATGCGGAATCCTCTTTTTATTAACCAATGTGGCGGTGATGGGGTCTGTTTTTATTTGTCAATACTATTATGGGCTCAGATGTCATGTTTGACAGATTGACAACTTCACCCCTGAGCCACGAGGCTGTCGAATATTAACTGATTTCAAGCTCAACAGATCTCCTAAGTCTTAATTAGACCCCTGTATCTCGCCCCTGCGCCAGCCCAGCTGGGGAAACCCACTGACGGGAGCTGTCAACCAGTAAGCCAGGCTGTGAGATTGAATACCTTCGCTTACTTACCAACTACCAACGGGATCTCCGGTGCCTTTCGAGATGAAATACATATGCCCACTAGCTAGGCTTGAGTATTGGGCTTCGGTATTGTGGTAGCCTTATGGCCAGGCTGCCGCATTGGTGGTGACATGCAACGCAATACACGCGCGTCACCTCAACCCGCCACTCTCTCTAGTTTACGGTGTTTACCGTAGCATAATCATGATTTTTGTGTGTATTATTTTCTTTCTCCATTAATTACATATTGCTACCTATCATGCACACCCTTCTTTTTCGGTCTCGTTTCAACTCCTTCTCCCGTCACTGAGAGATGAGGGGCAACCTTGCAAGGTGGGGCAGCTTTGCTGAGCTGGAGGGGAGCTATGATGAAATATTTCTTTGCCACGTAGAACTGCTATCACTTGAATTGCGGTGTCTACACACGGCAGAAGCTTGATGTTACTCTGCTTCTTGACTCAGAAACATGTGCTGGTCATCATAAGGCACTCATTGGGCTGCAATATATCATTATCGAGCTGTGATCTCGGTGCACGGAGAATTGATATTGCCAGTGAGCAGTTCCGTGCTAGACCAATTAAGGAATAGTCTAGAGTTTTCTTGAAGATTCCAGAATGGGCAAATTCTAATCCATCTGGTTGGTTGCTAAGCCTGAAAATTAAACCAAATATCAAAATCGATATCTTTTTTTCCTTCAACAAGCCCAACATACAACACAATATCAAGAAACACACCTCACATCACAATAAACATGGATGATAAGCGACTTAACGAGCTCCTTAAATGGAGTATCGAGCAATCAGATGTCACCAAAAACGACCCTAATGCCCCGGCTCCCACCACTCAACTCACCCCAGAGCTCATGGCCTCGCTCATGGGTGGCCCCTCCGACGCCGACCTCATGAAGGCCTCTATGGAAATTATCACCACAGATGACGATGAGCATGTTTCGCTTGAAGACAAGCTCATTGCCTTTGACAACTTTGAGCAGCTCATCGAGGGCCTTGACAACGCCAACAACATGGCAAACCTCAGCTTATGGACCCCGCTATTGGAGCAGCTCAAGCACAAAGAGCGCGATATGCGCAGAATGGCCGCCTGGTGTATCGGCACCGCTGTGCAAAACAACGAGCGCACCCAGGAGCGCCTACTTGCTATGGGAGGACTTCCGCTGCTTGTAGACTTGGCTACCAAAGAGGATGAGCCTACCGATGTTCGTCGCAAGGCTGTATATGCGCTTAGCTCAGCAGTGCGCAACTACCAGCCTGCCATGGACCTGTTCGCTGAGGAGTTGACCAAGAAGGGTCACAAGACTGACAAGGTCGATGCCACGAGCATGGAGGCCGTGGATGAGGTTGTCAACGGACTGCGAGAGAAGATCAACAAGGCTTAAGAAAACTTGAATGGAAAATATCAACGCATAATGAATGGGTGATTTGGGACGGAGTTGGGCGTTGGATCGAAGCACATCTCGTGCGGGCAAAGAAGAATAGACGAAGGGAAAGGTAGCAAAAGTCGAATGAAATGGGCAATTAGCCCTGGGATTTTTTGAATCTTCATTTATGATACATATATCTTGGTACATGGTCTATACTACATATCAACCATTTGGAGGTGATATTTGTCTCCAACACCTTACAATAACACCCTTTGTCGTGATTTAATGTGTGGCCTTGCCAAAGAAGGGAAGGCCAAGTGCCTCCAGAAGGAGACGACCTTGCCTATCTGAGGTACCGGTTGTCTTGATGAAGATATCACAACCAGGCATCATTCGTGCAGGGTACATCTACTCAGAATTAGCTTATTTCTTGGTCGATCCGTGTGCAGACTTACATCGTAGTTGAACTCGATCTCAGGGAAGTATGCCATCCATTCAGGCTTCATACCAAACGCCAGGTTACCTGCGCTATCACCGGTTGTAGCATCAATACCAGGCCAGTCCTTGATCTTGGGGAGAACCAGAGTAATGAGCTTGTCGAGGAAGTCGTAGGCCTGGCCACCCTTGATTGTCGCCTTACAGCCAGTCTTGTCACCCTTCTTCACACCCCAGTGAACGGCGCCATGCTTGACCCGGGTCACCTCAGGGAAGACACCGGAAACAGCTTGAATAACAGCACGACATACGTGTAGGTACTCCTTGTTCTGAGCACCCATGGGAGCGTACGAGTTGATGGTAATAGCCTCGATCTCGGGGAGGTTGTGCCATGCCATGGGACGCTCCACTAAGCCCAGCCTTGAAGAGCCACCACCACGAGGTCCTCGGCGAGGTCGGTTCTTATGGTAAGGTGAAGACCCGTCCCATTCTCTCAAGACACCCTTGTTGGAAACGGGAACTTCTGTGCCAGGTGGGACATGTTGGTAGGTCATAGCAATCAGGTCCGGAGCAATTGTGCTTTCGTATGTGTGCTTTAGTCGAGGGAAGCTGAAAGGGCCGGGGACGAAATCTCGAGCAGTCGGATCGGAGGACTTGGGCACCTGGACGGGATGGAGGGGTCCACGGTAGTACTTGGGAGGATGATATTGGTATCTGTATCAAGTCAATTAGCGCATACTCGGTCAAATAGAGCAATTGGGCCACGAACCTGTTCCCAGGAAGTCTATTGCCCGTTCCTGTGGCCTTCTCCCTAGAATTGAAAGCCTGGATAGCCGCCTCATCGGGTGCACCCGTCGCAAAAGACGAAGCATTGTCGAGATCGTCGAGAGCGGAGGACTTCTTGGCCTCGGTCGAGGCAAATCGTTGTGCACAAAGGGGACCAGTCCGTAGAGGAATCTGCCTTCGTCCTAATGAGCTCGCAATGCGAGCTCCTTCTCGTACCGTGGCCATTATGGGGGTGTTCGTGGGGTGGAATGCCTCGTCGTCAAAAAGAAGTGAGGTTATCGCATGGATTTGGAAATTTCCATCTAAGCGCCTAGCGCCTGGTGACGCCACATGTGGCTGTGTCGTTGTGGCCGTGCATTGAATGTGCCCTCAGCTTACACCCTTGATTCATTCAGAATAAAAGACTCAAAGAAACCTCAGGAATATGCAATTCGATATAAAAGAGTTATGATAATTCGGGTTCTACTGTAATTCAAAGTCACTCGTTAATATTTTCTCTTTCACTAATAGAGCTGTGTCCTCTTGACAAGAGAGATATTGAGCTGCCAACTAATAACTTGGCCAGGTTCCATCTTGATCACGATTGCCATATTGTCTATTGCGTAAAATGGTGCCACTAGAAACTTCTCACTCCAGTTGTGCATTGAAATATTCTCAATTTTGCCTTTTCTAGTTGGTCTACCACACCATGTGGTTTTTATAATCTGATTGCTCAGTCTTGATCATCTTACCACCCTTTGACGACCCCGATCGCCCCTCTATTACCCAGATCTAGAAAGCATAGTTAAATGCAAGCGCTGGAAATACAGAACGTGATTACGAACTCGCCAATAGTATTGTACTATTCCTGAGGGAAATCGTCAACATCGGCCTGCCCGAGTCTCGGGGACCGGCATGGCGTCGCGGTTCATGATTTATGTGTCTCGGTCGGTGTCGGACTATACAAGATTCCGTCACTCATCTAAGTCCGAGATAAATCTCAGGTTCGAATTCAAAACTATGGAGCGGACCCGGACGGCTGGGCGCGAGATGCCCGTAGGGACCCGGCGACCCGGTTTATCTCCATCTTTTTTCAACAGCGAGGACTGAGTTCAGATAAAGGGACAGCTAGCTTTCCCCATTCCAATGGACCAGGTTTCTGAAGGGCGGTGGCCCGAAGACATCAACAACCATGCGTTTATCGGACGGAGATGGGGCACAGAACATCCGACGTAGGCACATTCAGACATCAAGAGGGGCGGTCTGATAAAATTTGACGGTATATACGTTAGTAACAGATTCACAAACAATAGTTCGATCCGGAAGTCTATAACACCAAGTCTGGATAAAATACGCAGCATGTTTTTACAGGATTGAACTCGTGGGTGTGGCTGATGATATGTGACGCCGGACAGAATAGGCTTCAGTTTTTTAGGGGACTTTCGTCTTTTGTGGCACAAGACTCCTCGCATACGTGTTCGAGTACGAATTGGAGATCCATTTCCGATCGATTGAATGATTATACGGATACCTATTCTGCTGTTAACAACCTGACCTACTCACACGCCTAGGAAATCCGCTTTTTTGCTCAGGTCAGGTCACCAGTTCTGGTGTACCCATGGCCCTGATATGCGGTGCGGTGCGTTGCGGATCGAAGCCTAAAAGATTACACACCCAGGTGCAATAATAGAATGGACCTGACGGCCCGGCATGACGAGGGGCAGGCAGTACGATGATGATGATGACAGTGCAAAGCCACCAAAGAGCGTGGAATATTGCTATTCTAGTGTATTACACAGTGTCTTTAGTGGAAATGCTAAAGTTCTGACTGAGTTTAGCTGAGGCAGAATCGAATGGGTTAGGTTATTTGTGAATAAAATTAAGAACCAACTACTCATGTACAATGATGCGGTGGCCAAGATAGGGTCAAGTAAGAGAAGGGGATCAACCATCGAGGCGTGAGTATGCCCTCACGCATAATAACACGTATGTAATGGATTGTTGGGTTTAGTTGGCCGGGTTTACAATGAGGTATAAATCACTTGACTTTTTTTCATGAACCATCGTGCCAACTGCAAGGTGCCTGGCCGTTTGTCCCTGCTGTAGCGTGGAAATGGCTAGGATCGGATCCGGGCATGGATTAGTAGTATGTATGTAGCTTACTCTGTATTAGTAGGATAAGTTATTATAATTGGAATGGGACAAGACGAACAGTTCAGCCGTTGAACCGGTCACGCTAGGTACATAAGAACTGCAATGTTGTTTACAATGACTACCTACATGTAAACTACGCCTCTTGATTCTTTCATGGACAGGGGCGGCTGCAGAACAAAAAGAAGAAAAACCTAATAGAACCGACGGACGGGAGTGACAGGATTGACAGGGCACAGGGGTCCTGCAATGGAACTCTTGGTTGTTACATTAACCTTACCGCAGAGGCTGTTGTCCCACCCCCGCCACTATCTTGGTGCCTATCCTTCTATTTTAGTTCCCCTCTAGCCCCTCAACAAGCGCTCCCGTGGGCTGTTTGGCCACTGAGACTTGCACTCCGAACCCGACTCTTTGCTGATCCCTCCCGTCAGTCTCGGCCTTTTTTTCAAGTACAGCCAGCTTAGGTTTCGTTTCCCTCAAACTGTCCATGTCTTTCAGCTTCTACGTTTCTTCTATCACTCCAACAATTTGAAGAATTCTTAATCTTTTCCAAACCTCACAGCTCTCCCCCTCCCTCCGTCGACTCACCAACTCTTCGAACCCTTGATCGCTTCTAATAACCCAACCCACCAATCTCCCCCTTCCGCGCGCGTCGCACTCGAGCCACTCCCCGACCCATCTCAAACGACGGATGCGCCCCCGATAATGAAGAGTTGTGGCTTACCATTGTTGCTCCCTCGTTGAACCTGACGAGTCCTTCTAATACTTTCGATCGATACATTCACTTCTCTTCTTCGCCATTCAAACATCATGAAAGAGTTTCCTCGAAAGCTCCTCAGCTTGCGCGACAAGAATGGCGCCGGCCGGCGATCTAAGTCCGCTACACCAGCGCCACCCGTGCCAACGGTCCCTGACAGCACTCCGAGCAAAAGCAAGGTATGTCTTTACCTGGATTGGGTCTCCTGTTTGAAGAGCTGCCCAGAATTCCTCATGGGCCACATTCGGCTTTGTCCAAAGTTGGTTGTCCTGACAAGTAGCTGTGTAGCCTCGTCCACTCTCCGCGGGGGCTTTCATGGCCATGTTCAAAACCGATAGTGCAAAACAAGGGATAAAAGCAGAGGCAGAGAAAGAGAAGGAGCGTGCACGAGTACGATTCGACCCACGGCCTGAAGAATATCGCGAGACATTAACTCTGACTCCTATTAGGTCGAGGAGATCCTACGACGATTAGACGAACTCAACATAACCAATGTCACCGCCGACCACGTTACCGATATCATGGCAACCAAGTTTGCAAACCACGATCCCCAAAAGACGGTCGAGTTCATCGATATGGAACAAAAAGCTGCAGCTGGTATCATTACTCCATATGATCCCAGCGTGGATATGGTGGGCGCCGAAAACCGTGGCAATGTCACTTGCTATCTGGATGCGCTCCTGTTCTCCATGTTTGCCAAGATCGATGCTTTCGAGTGTATGCTCAAGAACGACTTCCCAGAAGAAGACAATCGAAACAAGCTTATCAATCTTTTGCGGATGTGGGTGAACATGTTGAGGACAGGAAAATTGGTCCATACAGATATGGTGGGTGGCCTGGGTGCATTCTCGCTGTTCAAGCTAACAATTGATAGACCAAGCTGATACAAGACGCTCTAGCCGACTGTGGGTGGTCAGATGCACGAATGCTCGAGCAACAAGATACCTCGGAGGCGTTTGCTTTCATAACAGAAACCTTGCAGCTTCCCTTGCTTTCTCTACAAGTCGACCTCTTCCATCAGGGAAAAAAGGACAAGGACGACCACAAGGTTGTATACGAGCGCCTCTTGAATCTGGCTGTACCTCCAGATCCTGAAGGAAAGGGGCTGAAATTGGAGGATTGTCTCGAGGAATACTTCAACGCCCAGGTTGACGTCAAGCGAGACAGTGAAGACGGAAAGAAGCTCGGAGTGGAAGAGAAGAGTCGAAGTGAGGCACCAACGCTTAAGCACAGGGATACGGTTCGAATCATTACTGAAGAACGCGGCGAGTCATCAACACCCACGTCTCCATTGGTAGCTACGCCATTGGAGATGACACCAACTTCCGAAAAGGGGCTCCCCCATTCGCCGACAGGCCTCTTTGTCAAGGATGGAAATTTCCCTGACGATGAAGAAGAGGGTGAGGTCACCAATGTGGAAATAAAGAGCAAGCCAAGCACGCGGACAAGGTCAACAAGCGTTATCCAACGTGTGATTTTGGATGAAGATGGCCGCCCTTCTACCCCTGACACACCCACAATGCTCCAAAAAGCTATGCGGAAAGGCTCAACAGTTGTGAAAGCAGTTACTATTCCTGCCTGGCAATTTTTCCGCCTTATTCGTAAGTTTGTGTATCTTGATTAATGACACAAATACTGACGGTGATTACAGCCTGGCACGCGCACGCCCTTTCAAGCACTGAGCCCAAGAATAACACAGAGGTTGCGTTGAATTTTGAACAAAGACCTGTGGTGGGCATCTGTCTCAAACGCTACGCCATGACCCAGTCTGGCCAACCCAAGCGTCACAATACCTTTATCGACATTCCCGATAGCCTGAGACTACCGCATTTTATGCTTGCTGATGAACCCAAGACCGAGGAAGATATGAACGTTCTTAACACGGACTATAAGCTCGTCCTCCAGTCCGTAATCTGCCATCGGGGAGACTCACTACAAAGTGGTCATTACGTTTCATTCGCCCGAGTGGCTCCCAAGTTATTGAAAGACAACAGACGACATGATTTCGATCCACCACCAGATTACGAAGAAGCACAATGGGTCAAGTTCGACGACCTCCAGATCGAGAGCCGGGTCAGTTATGTGGAAGATATTCGATCAGCATTGAAGGAGGAGATGCCGTATCTTCTTTTCTATCAAATCATGCCCATGGTCGAGGTCTCTCCACCATCTGTTGATGATACAGAAACAGAACCACCCTCCTATAACGATTCCAAGATTAGCATTGAGTTGCCTCCAACCCCTTCGCGAAGCAACCGGCTTGGTAGTCTAGAGGAGGGTTATTTCGACAGCACACCCACTCTCGAGAATTCTCAGCTGTTGTCGAGCAAACCACCAAGCATACGACTTTCTATGGAGGGTGAAAGAGTACGAAGAAGCGAGGATGTGGATCGACGTACTTCATCTCTTGCCGGAGATTCGCGACGTCCCAGTGCTGGGGGGACTGAATCGGCCTCTCATACTCCCAACTCTCACTCTCCAGCTATCACGCCAAACGAGGAAACAACAGCATCAAGACTATCACGTGCAGCATCTCGATTCACGTTGGTCAACAGGAGTCGGCCAACCAGTCAGGATGGGGGAAACCGCATTAGCTTCTCGATGAGTAGGCTAGGAGGTCTTATGCGGCCTAGTAAAGACCCTCTAGCGGAGTCCAAGGATGGACCCAATGGTATTGGGATGTCTTCGGCCAACTCCACGGGCGTTTTGACGGCAGAAGTATCTAAAGAGTCGAAAGAATCGAAGGACGTTTTGGACGGAACAGAGAAGCCATCCGAACCAGAGCCCGAACAACAACAACACCGCCACCATGGTCATAAACATGGCCATAAGAGGGTCAAATCCAAGGAAAAGGTCAAAAACAAGAACGGCGACCAACCCGAACGAGAGTGCACAGTCATGTAATGGCCATGCTGTCACCTCATAGCGATAGGCACGCCATGAGATGGAGAATACTATCAAGTTATACTACAAAATTACGACTGTTTTGATATTTGGACACGCATAGGAACAGGAGTCTTTGTTTACAAAGGGGAACTGGCAAGAGCTTAGACAAGTGGACAAGTGACAAGGTAACACAGCGGCGGTTGTCATAATCAAAGTTGGACAACAAGCCACGAGGAGATGGGAATGTGATGCCGGCACGTTACAAGGGCCACATTGCGGGTTTGTTGGGAGTTTCAAAAAAGAAGAAGAAAGTAACAGAACTTTTGTAATTAGCAAGGCGTTTTGGACGGGTCGGCAACACAACAAGTTGTCGCGTGGGTAGCTCTCGCAGAGCTTCCTTTGAACATGATATACGCAAGTATGATATACAAGAGACAGAGATGATGCTTGAAGCGAGTCATGTCATTCAGTTACAGTGTCTTTTGTCACAAGTGCTTCCTCAATGATAGTATATGTCAACCAGTTCGTGACTTCGGACATGCGGTTTCTGAGACAGAAATTGAACTTCAATACGGAGGTACTTTATCTAAATATCCTAAAGTTAGTATCTTAATAGGTAAATAAGGTAATTCAGGCTTATTATATCCTAAAGTACCTAAACAATTAGGTAGATTATGACATCAGTTCTTTTGGCAAGGACCTTTTGGCCCTGCCTCTGTATAGCGCTCTGAATTCATACACAGCCATCATAAAGGTGAAATTCATATACTTCAAGTTTGTCTATTTCCTTATACAGATATACATGAACAAGGGAGGCCATCTCTTCGTAGCTTGCCCTTGTAATCCCCGTCTCATCCCATCTCATCAACGTGTTGAACTAAGACAACCGCCGCCACCACCATGAGCGCCGAGCGAGGGGGGGAGTTTGTTCAAGACTATTTAAAAACAAGGACATAAGATGACCGACCGACTTTTTCGTCCCTCCGTTGTGTGCGTTACAGAAAATTCATACACGTGACTAGGACCACACAAGTCCACGACAATAATATACACAGATGCCGAGTTTTCAAGCATATAGGGGTTAAACCAAGGGCCATAATCGGATAGGATATTCAGGCGCGAGGTCTCCCCCTGTAGCGGAAATCATGGCTTCTCGGGGGCGGAAAGGATGACTGATAAGACATCAAAAATGTTGGGAAAGGGGGTGGGTTGAGGTCGAGGCTCCGTCCTGGCCTAGTCAACGGTGGGCAATCATTAGGATATTCCTCCCAATTGAGGGGGGAATGTCAGGTCATGAGGGGTGTTGTGGGGAGTTTGATAAGCCCATAGCTTAGAAGGGGATGTTGGGAGGTGGCTGGGAGCCAAGAGCATCCTGTTGTTCTTGGAGCTCCTCGGGAGCAGCCTCGATAGAAACACCCATGCCAATCTTTGCTTGATGCTGTAGTAATCGTTAGTATAGACTCGGATAGTTTGGATCAGGGGGACAAACCGTGAAGTGGTCGATATCAGCAGCAAATGTCATCATAACGGGAGGAGCAACACGCTTCTCAAGAACACAGCTAAGCTTGCCCTTGGAGTCGACCTGGGCTCGGAAAGTGGACATGCGGAAATCGTACTTGGCGCCAATTGTGGTAACGCCTTCCTTCTGAAGACCACCGCCCATAAGACCACCAGCAGCGGGAACAAGACCAAGGCTCAGATCAACACCAGCCTGGACCTTTTCCGAGATTCGTCGCCAGTAAGAAGTGTTGAGAGTACCCATAGCAGCCTGGAGCTGAGCGGTAGCAATCCAGTCGGTGGACTTGTAGCGGGCAGCGTAAGAGACGGCGCACTCAGGTCCCTGGGTGAGGGCGGGTCGTTGCCAAAGAGTCTCGAGACCCAGAGCGAGCTTGGGGGTAACGGACTGAAGGTAGCTCCCAATAAAAATACCGGTCACACCACCCTCGAGGTAAGAGGGGTTGAGCATCTTGAGAGATGCGCTGAAATCGTTGCCAGTGTACTCGTGCTCGAACTGCGCCATATCTTGACCACCGGGAGAAATGGAAAGCTGAGACTTGGAGACAAGCTTGTCGGACCATCGCCAGTTGAATCGTCCGGAGAGAGATCCCTCGTTATCAAGGTTACCTTGACAGAAGACCTATAGGGGAATCAGCGACCTGCAATATGCAAGTATCATGGTGTGTAGTAACTACCTTGCCCGTTCCGTACATAGCAGCAAAGGTGTAAGGGTTGATGCGCTCGCCCATAGCAAACTGGTGAGAGACCTGGAAAAGAGGAGCCATGCTAAAGATCTTTGTGAGATCGGCACGGATTCCAGTGAACATATAGTTGTTGAGGAAGACATCGCGCTGAACCTCCTTGGCAAGACTCTCGATGGTTCCTGGGTTAGAGAGGCCTAGCTTGGCCCTCCGCTCGTTGAACGAGTTGAGAACATCCCCTAAAGCGCTGGCAATGGGATTGGACAACAGGGCCTTCTTGACAGGATCCAATGCGGCTGTGGAGGCCATTGTGACTGAGGAGCGCCGAAGCGAGGATGTGGGTGAGGTCGGACGAGGAGCGGAAAAAGAGATAGTCGTCGGCGACGATGCAGACGATGAGGCAATCGCAGTTGAGGTGTGGGAGGTGAAATTAGTAAAACAAAGGAAGTTATTGCGATAACCTCAAATGCGATTAAAATTCCGAGGCCTCTAAACGCCAGGAACGTGATGACGAGCGCAGTTGGATGGAGATGGAGAATAATTTTCATCTGGCTTGGACAGCTCTTGAGTGGAGAGCACGAGCCACCGATGATGCCGGTTCGGCTGTGGCGTTCGTTTTACTGTTCCGAACCTAGAGATTGTGGCTGTTTCGCCCGAGGATTACCCTACAGCTGAAAGTGAAGATGAAGATGGGACCTGGCCTGGCCTGGCCCTGAAAGATGGAAAGTGCCAAGGGCCCACCCACCTGCTTGCTCACTGTAGATCGGGCAAGTTGGATCGGGCCTGGCCAGAAGCGGCTGTGTTTTGGTAGTGCAAAGTACTATATACTTCCACCTGATACCCTGACCCAGGGCTTCAGGGCTCACTTGCACTACTTTACACCGCATCTCCGGACATGACGCCTCCCTCGCGAGTATAGATACTTTACACAGTACCTGCACCTGATCCCTAACTCCCCTCCCGTCCTGGCATCTTCTACAACACCAACCCAACGACTGCTATTTGAATTTCACTTTCTGCTCCTCATTATCCTTCTCGATTGACTGATTCATTTTCACTCCAAGCGCAAAACTCGCAGCTGATCATACAAGAACTCCATGATAGTCGAATCAAGCGGCTGACTTATTATAACGCTTTTAAACATTGAACCCCGCCGGCAAGGACCGGCTTCTTCGCTTCTTTTTTTCTTAGGCTTGCTCACCTGAAGCTCACTCTTGTTGGAGATCTATCGGACTCAGTAGTCCCTTCTATTGAGGGCATCATCAACATATGATACCTGGGGTATTTTCTTTCTCGATATTCATCATCCACTGGGTTTTTTGAAAGTCTGAACGAAACCCATAGCACCAACCTACCACTGGTCGTCTTAGTCGAGCTTCAAGATCTCGTTACTTCGCATACAATCTCCTCACCCAGAATTTCATAATACCATCATCTCATAGGTATCCCACAAATACAGAGAAAATGGACACTCTTCTGTACGCTTCCCCCCTCTTTCTATTTCATCCCTCTCGCCATTGCTTCCCACATAGAAATTGGTGGTTCCCTTATCTTTTGAGCTTCATCAACATAGCGATGCCGTACCCATCATCAGGCTTGGGCCCCGTGATTCGGATTGGCATTCATTAGTTCATTATATTCTTCATAGCCTTTATTATCGAGAACAAGTTATCCGGTATTCGTGTCAGCGATGAAGCTAACGGCAACAGAACCGCCGAGATTGCGGCCAATGCCCCTCGTTACCGCCGCAAGAGCTCTACATTTATCGATGCCATCCATGACATTCCTCATGGCCAAGATTTGGCTCCCGCACAGCTCTACAGTACCATGTCTGGCCGACTATTCCACTCTGGCCGTATTGCCATTGTCATGGTCGGGCCACCTGCACGTGGGAAAACGTAGGTGCCTTGATCACAGTGCTAGCCTAAGCTAACAGATCTCCAGACACATCTGTGTCTCGATGGCACGGTATCTAGGGTGGCTTGGTGTGAAGTCGCGTATCTTCCATCTTGGTGACTATCGTCGAGCAACTGTTGGTCCTGATGGATCTATTCCTGAAGACTACTTCTTCCCAAACGCATCACCTGCCTCAGTCATTCTGCGCCAGAAAATCCTAAAGAAATGCCGTGAAGACATTTACTCCTGGTTGAATCATGACAACGGACAAGTGGCCATTTACGACGCAGTGAACCCTACTGCCAACGGACGGCGTTCTCTAGCCAAAGAATTTGCTAAACACGATGTCCAAGTGAGTCAACCTATCTCTTTGGGCCACAACAACCACTTACACAACAGACTCTTTTCATCGAATCATTCGTTGATGATGAGCGCATCCTTCGGGAGAATGCAAGAAACGTCAAGATCTCATCTCCAGACGTGAGTATTGTCTCTATGCGCCGTTATTAATGCAACTAATATTGGTCATAGTTCGCTGATATGGACCCCGACGAGGCCGCCAAGCTATATCTTCAGAGAATCGAGATGAAGATTCCTGTGTTTGAAACCATGAATGAGAAGGAGTTGAACTACATCAAGATGATCAATGCAGGAGAAAAGTTCTTCTACAACAATGTCAGTTTCAACTATCTCGCTCATCGAATCGTCTTCTACCTCACCAACCTGCATATCAAATCAAGAAAAACCTTCTTCACTCGAGCTGGTACCACTGCGGAGGAAGATTCGTACAAGGCGGACGCTCCCCTGTCTCAAGAAGGGAAAGATTATGCCGAGAAGATGTGCGAAGCACTATTAAAACATCGTGAGCAGGAACGTCTCACGAACATTGAGGAAGGGGGCGCGGATGTTCCTCTGCCACCACTCACCGTCTGGACATCGACTCGTATGCGTACGGTGCAGACTTCTGATGCCCTGAAGGAGAAAGGTTACAAGGTCCGCCAGCGATCACAGCTCAGTCAAATCAACCCGGGTGTGTGTGAGAAGATGTCAGAACGTATGATTCGCCAAATCTACCCGGATGAGGTCGAGAAGCACGAACTGGATCCTTATCATCACAGGTACCCCCGTGCAGAGGTATGTTATAAGCAGGCTACAGACTTGTCGTTTCGTTTATTTCCTCGATGCTAATTACGAACAGTCGTACCATGATCTTGCTGTTCGCCTGGAGCCTATCATCCTGGAGCTGGAGCGAGAACAGAACGATCTTCTTATTATTGCCCACGAATCTGTGCTTCGGGTGCTTTACGCCTACCTGATGCACTGCTCTACTACTGACATTCCGGTGATCAATTTCCCACGCGACGAGATCATCGAGATCATCCCAGCAGCATATCAAAATGAGGCAAAGCGTATCCACATCCCCGGTCTTGACCCCCAGATCGTACCTGGCTCGCCTCAAGACATCAAGATTCCTGTTCCTAGTAGTGGTGTCGTTAGCGCGCAATTGTCTCCTATCCCAAGTGGTGTTGGAACCCCGGCAGAACATGTCGAGCGGCCTCCTGAGAAGGTTATCAACACTGCCAAAGATATGGTTGCTGACAAGGTCAACGATGAAGATTAGTCGTTTGAAGTGCCGTCCCCAAAGGAAATGTCTTGTTGGATTTACAAGATGCCGGTTGCTTATCTATTGTTGGCTTGGCGATGAATTCGGCTACACGACCAAAAGCATGACTATGACGTCTTGGGTGTGAACAGGCTGAATATGTAAATGTCCCATGATCAACCACATGTCTTTTGGCAGGTTGTGTTCCATGATAGGCATTACTGCTTACTTGTTTCAACATCCATGACAATTTACCAAGCCAAGTTATGAAAGGCGACTATACATATAATTGAGGCCTTTTCCTTTGCGTCCCTTGGTTCCCTGGCTTGAAGGGAGCCAAGCAAGCTATGCCGCATGGATCGACAGCACGGGTTGTTTGCTTCATCATGGTCATAGGTTGATGTTGCAAAAAAGTTATAAGCAATGTGCTATGAGCCAATCACAAAGGACGGACATGTAGATCCTGTCATATAGGGTAGCCTTGACTTGATGAATGATACATGATAACTTCGAAGCTGTGTTTATCAGGCATGTTTCTATCGGAATTTGGATTGATGACTGTGTGGACAGGATGTTGAGCTGAGACAAGAAACAGCCGGTCATATGTTGTACAGACACACGCACAAAGACGGATCAAGCCAACCCAAGACAACCCGAGCAGCTGCATGTTCGATTCCGCTGCATCGAGAACCCCTTTCTGTGGCTGAATACAAACATATTATGCCCGTCCCTATGTCAGCTTCGAGTACAAAACATGCCAGCAGGACGGCGTCAAAGCAGGCGTGGCACGATAGAATAAGCTTGATAGTCTGTTGTTACATGGGCAAGACTGGCTCGCTCGCCTCACAGCTCAGTCTGGTCTGGTCTGGTCTGTCTAGGTTAGGGCACATGCTCCTGCTATGCTACAGTTGCAATCAAACCAAACAAGGATCGACTTGTGTCTGTCAAGGATCACAGTTGCGCAAGCACAACGCAGCGGCCTCCCGATGCCTTGTACCTGGGGAACAGCCGGGGCTTGGATCAAGAAGATGCAAGTCGCTGGATGTGGAAGCGGTTGCACAGGGGTTAGGGGGCACCGTGAGCGCCGTTTCTGTAGGACGAGCATGCTTTTTGGCTGGCTGAGGACATATCATACGTATGCTTATGGGATGGCCATGTGACGGCTATTGCTTTTTGAATGACAATTGAGTGTATCACAACAGCGGGATATGCACGTCCCGTCTCCAATCAGAGTCATAGTCTCTAGATCATCAGTCAATTGCTGAGACGCGAAAAAAGCTATACTGGAGAGTTGAATTTGGCTCTTGTCAGATCATGGGTTAAAAAGAGAAACAAATTAATTAGCTTCGGGGAACCTGAGTAAAGCCCCGGGGGCTGCAGTCATATATGACAAGCAGCATCACCACCTGCATACCCAAGATACAACACTACCCGTATTGCCATCTCTACCTAGTTGGGGAAATCTCCTGCAGTGCAGCAGAATAACGCCCGTCCTCGCCCTTTGGAGTGGTGTGAATAGTTCGTCATTACGGAATAACTTGATGATGTTTTTTTCCTTCTTCCCCAACAGGGCAGGCTGCAAGAAACCCTCCAAGTCAGGAGTGGTTGTTTGACACCAACAAGCCTTGATTCGTGAGCGAAGGACATGTCAGCACGGCACGTACTCGGTAGTCTTTTTTGGTGGGAAAAAGAATCATACTCTCAGCTCCCTGCAGTAGAAAAGAATAACAGCAAATAGATCAAGACACATGCTTTCCATGGCGTCGCAATGGACTCGCTAGCGGAACATTCTCTGGCAGGTCGGCCGTAACTGATACATCAGTATGTATGTCAGCTTGACAGCCAGCTATCTGACCATTTATCAGTTTAAGCCTCCAAAAATGTTTCACCGTCTGTAAGGGGATGTTGACTTGTTGACATGCTCCCGACATCCCTCAACTGAGTCAGTTATCGTATGGCCGTGTAGCCAAGCCTCATGATGGCGGCATAAATCCCGAGATCTAGGCCTATGTGGTTACTTGACTTTAATCTCCAGGACAGCAAGACTTAGTCTGCAGGCTTATTATAGGTCTTTGGCACCCATATGTCAACGGAAAATTATCCTTGTCTAATGTTATTCGGAGGATGTGCTGAGAAAGGGGAATATCAACTTCTTTGGTGAGTATACTGCGACATCCAGATGACGGACATAACTGAAGCCCAAGTTTGCGTCAAAGCACACAAAATGAAGTGTTCACTCCTCAATGACCGTCAGGACAGACCAAAAACTGGTGCCACAAGCCCGGCACACCGCAGAAACACGTATCACAGACGGGACAGTGACTGCTCATAAGGCAGAACAGCCCAGGTGAGTGAAATAGGCAATCGCCATCATATTTGCAAGGGACGGGGTGTCACGGATCTCTGCTGGGTTTGTGACATGGATCGCCGGAGCCGATGGACCCCTTGCTGAGCTGTGCGAGGGGATTGTTAGAGAAGCTTTGGTACAACGGCTGGTCGAAGAGATGATTAAATATGTGTATACAAGCTGACCAATAGCGATATAATGTTGCTATCGACAGCGTGTAGTTTTTCAGCCGAGTAACTCTAAAGCTGAGAACAGGAAGCCTTGATATGATGACATGTAGGCATGTCTTGTGCATCGAATGTTGATAAGCGATGAACAGGCCATGCATGCCCTTTGACGCAAGTCGAAATCATCGATGCACAGCTGGACTTTGATCATAGATGACAGGCCGCGAGGCTGAAAACCAGGCTGATATATCAACACCCCATGCAAGGGTCAATGCTGTCCTGATAGTTAGGAGAACAACATCAAGGGGCATGCTCCCTGAAGGAAATCTCCTATTTTCAAGCATGACATTCAGGTCGCTAAGAATAATTGCTGGTACGTATGTAGATGGAGCTCCGAGGCCGCAGTTATTCTTAGTATGATATGTTTAACCATCGTATAAGTTGGAGTAGCCCGTTAAATTGCCATGTAAGGTACACCTATGAGTTATGCATTAGCCTTTAATATCTAGACAAATGCATGAACTGGTGTCTGTTCGACTGGGTTAATTGATTTGTCCTGGAACGATGTTTGCAAATGCTCTGTCGTTCGGTCATTGCCCGCCGTTGGACCCTGGCGAACTACAATATGTAGCGAGTTCAAAAATAGACGGAACTGTCCTAGATGCATTATCTCGACCTACTAGTCTAATCTGTGGCTCCACTCGTTTTCACGTCAGGTGACATAGAACTGGAGATATCACGACTTTGGGACCCAAATGCTGGGAGCCAAGGGACATGCATGCGTCATGCTCATAGGTTTGGTGGCTTTGTTGTTTTCAAGCCGCAGCCGTCAGGTGGAAGATCTGGACCTCCTGATATTAATCGTCAAAGCATCTTCCGGCATCACCGCGGTATGTTCAAAGTCAAACTCCAATTCTGTGATAGGTTTTGCACCCCTGTGGTGTTGCGTGGAGAATAACTAATGAGATGCATCCCGGCGGGCCCTAGAGGGACAGTTGCCGAGTTGCAAGTTCGAGCCTGTCAGTTGAGCCGCAAGTACATATGCTTGCTGATCTTAATTTGGTGGTTTGGAGGAGCAGTTCTTGAGCTGCTGCTTTGAATTCAGGTCCTGTTGGTTGGTTCCTGATCATCAAAAGAGCTTGGAGCATCATCATTGCCTCGACGACTTTGATGATTGGCCAACTAATCATCAGGGACCCCTTTTTCCCTCATGTTGATCAGATGGGGTCTTGGGCCTTTCATAAACCTAAACTCGGCCATGGTCATTAGCGTTGCATACGAGGGGTCTCATGACCATCTGCATTCCGTAGCCCACCCACCTAGCATGACTGCCCACCACCTGGAAATGCTGCATGTATCGCTAGCTTCCGCGACTGCCAGGAGCCTGTGAGTGGTCTGCAGCCGCCATCCATCGCCTCTGTGGTCAGCATTGCTCCAGGTGGAGACGGTCCCAGGGGCTTTGATGGGCTGGGTCTTTGCTAGCGTTCGAGTCCTTTGGAGGCTATTTGACCAGCGTCATCAAGAACTCAGGTTCGTGTCAAGCAAGGTGCTAGCTAGCCATGATCCATGTGCCGTGGCCGCATCGGCTTTTGGTGTGGCCTCGCCTGACATGCCAAAATGGTATGCTCATCCGTCTTGCAAGATCTATCATCCGTCCTGGCTGCTCGTGGTTGTTATATAAACCCAACCCACGGGCATAAAACACTTTGGTACTCGTTGGTAGATGACGTTCTCAGCATGACGTCCGGCTCATCCATTGGCCATAGGTAGATCACCGTTGGCGTCGACACTTTGTAACCCTGTATCCACATTGACCACTATTTGATCAAGCCTCGACACCACCAATCGCCGTCCAACCATCACTGGCCGCTGACGACTCTTGAGGGACGGGGAATTGTCCACTGTGGTAGCACTGAGACAAAAATACCCGAAGGCAGGTTGATACATATCCATGCAGTGCATCAGTTTGAGGTTTAACTATCAGATTGCGAAGCCACAGATCCAGCAGAGACTCGACACTAGCATTAGTGCTGATCGACCGGTCGACTGTTGTTGATCTTGGTTCCATGAACACGGTAACTTGGAGTGGTTCTTCTGTGGAGGTGCAGTTAGGGCACAACAACAACAACAGCAACAACAACAGAAACCATCGACAGTACCGCTCCATTGGACACATGTTGAGGTTCCAGAGTTTCAGACGTCAGGGATCCACCCAGCCTCGCCGTGCCACGGCCCCGCAGGTGCATGTGCTCTGTGTAAAGCATCCATCGTCATCTCGACTTCTACATCAGGAGTGAACCAACCATGAAAGAAATCCAGTTGATTCGGGCCAATCTGACCGCCAGGGGAGGGGCAGGGGGGCCACTGAAGGCTGGCTGGCTGGATGGCTGGCTGTCTCCTCTGTCCGACATGCCCCTTGTCACCAACGTTGCTTTTTGATCGATACATACCCAGATTGAACGCTGGTAACATTGGGACATTAGAAGATCTAGATAATCCCTGAAAATCTGTTGTTGCCAACGTGCGGATGGATATGTATCTGGACTCGAGTCACTGACTCATCCAACAGATGTTATGATTCAGCGAGAACCAGACTCAACAAGCTTCTTGGGTTGGGGGCTGTTGGCTCTCGGCATCATCGTCAATGGGCCGTTTTAGCTTGGTCGTACATGGATGAGATACAACAAGCTGAGGTGATGCGAGATGAGACGAAACAGAAAAGGTGAGATAATTAAAGTGAGGCGACGTGACGTGACCTCTGGCTGGTTGTTGGCGCATTGAGCATTAGTTGGACCACCTTTTTAAAATCATGTGAACAAAAATGCTTGTTTGATGTCGATATTTGGCTGGGCTTTGGTGATAAACCACGTCCAAGAAAAGAGTTAATTGTCCCTCGTATATCCACGTGAGTTTCTTCTTCAGGTCAAGGTGCTTCGAGTACCTCTAAAGTCCATGTTGAAATTTGTCAACCGAATGAATCTATGGCCCTGTGTTCCATTATTATGTATGTATGTTGTTGAAGACAACCCCTCTCCCCATGTGGCTTCAGGATACCTTACCTTGCATCGGTGCCAGCTAATGGCCAGTGCTCCATTACCGAGCCCACCCAGGACGTACATAATTGTACTTTTTTTCTTTTTACCTGCAGGCATTTGTACATTGTAGATCTTTTCAATCGCTTGTTGCCTTGTTTGTTGAGAGATGTTCCTAACAGCTGGTTGGCTGTTGATTTAAGTTGATCTGACTGTCGGCGAATTTCTCGACTATTCCTCTCAGCTTGATTGGTCCAGATTTTGTCGTTGTGCTGCTTGTATTGGACCCGAGGGCAAAGTTTGTATCGAGGCATGGTTCTCGATTTGTTTGATTGCTGAGCATATTGGTAGGAATGTATTCTTCGTGGATTGACTTCGGACATGTAGGCAGAAATATGCTTTGACAACTCGAGAATGGTCTTTGTGCTACGTTATGACTGTTCCTGCCTGCGGCTCATGAAATTGGTGGACTCAGTTGTACTTTAGTTACCTAGTGCAAGAACTTCATGGAAACTTCAAGGGTCGATGTTGCCTATTAAGTTGGTTGGAGCAAGTGGGTGGGCCAACAGGCAGGAGTGCCCGTGTGATTATCAAAAACCTAGCTGTGCCTGAAAAAATGAGGTTCGTGCAGTTTCACCGATATGGGTGAGATACATACATCAAGGGCGTCATATGAGTCGAGTTATTCAATATCAAAGATGAGGCATCTGTTTGGATATCAACGCCTCACCGTGAAAGGGCCATTGATTCCCTGTCCAATTCAAAGCCACCCCAGGTACAGGCTACTGCGTAGGTACCTTAGACTCCAGTGAGCTAGGGCTAGATTAGTAGGTTCACTGCTGCAAGACAAGGTGCCTGCCGGGCTCTAGCGTCTCGGTACCTTGCCTTCCTTCCAATTATACCTCCCTCCAGACCAGTCTCAAGATGGGCACATGAGCAAGCCCAACGCTGCGGGTCCTCCTTGAATGGGCGCCGAGTTGCTCACAAGACGTTCATAGTTTTTGTAGGTACCATGGAATTGATTTCAGCTGGACCTGATGCCCGGGCATTGTTCCCTGGATATCTTAATCCGCCATCTACGACAGACAGCATCCTTTAAATTTAGAACAGCTGTAATTGCCCAACTAGAGTATATGTGCTGCCTAGACTATGCGTCAACCAAAACTGATGCATCTTAAAGTACCTGGCTAAAGTTCTTGTTGAAGCTTCCATCTCACTGCTAGGAGATGCTGTCTGCATGTGCGTACCATGAAAGTTAGGTACCAACTGATGCTCACCATCCCCGGGCCGCCATCACACTCGTTACCACCTTTCCTACCTACCTACATTCAATCCCACGTATTCCTCACGATACAAGGCCCCTGTCCTGAATAACTTGCATCTTTCGCTTTCCGAGTCTGGAAACTGCAGTGTATCAAAAAAGCATGCATGCATCGCACTGAGACGAATGACAGAGTTTATATTGCTGTTGCTCTCTTTTCCAGTTAGTTGGCTAACCCCTCACGCACCAAGACCGATTTCCCCTCCTTTCCCAAGACACCTATCTACCTCAGTGCACATCTCGCTCAACACAAACAATCATAGCTCAAGCTAAGGAAAACCGTTCTCCTCTAATTCTAGGTTCTCGTTGACGTCCGTTTCTACCCTTGCCCATGCCGTCACTCTGTGTCGATTAAGCAGAAAAACGCCCCGCAGAACCGCCCCTGTGCACCTCAAAGTCCCGCCGCAGTACAGGTACCCAACTCAAAGAGTACCAGCCAAGACACTGTTGTTTGGGTGTCATTCTAGGTTCCTCTTCATCCTGAGGTTAGTGGGCTAGGTTCACCAGAGCTATCGCAGCCAGGTCCCGCAACAGTCTTATTAGACTAGGTTCTCACGCCCAAGCCCCATTCAGAACAGCTTCTCAGCCTAGCAGAGCTCAGCACCATCTCGGAGAGGAGAGGAGGCTCAGTCCAGTCCAGCCAGCTCAGCTCATTTCACCAAACGTCCGTCAAGCATTCCTCTTCTGCCATCATCTTTGATTATCCTCATCCACCCGTTCCTGGCATGCCTCGAAGGCGTTCAGACTCTCTACTGGCTTAACAATTTCCGTTCTGGGCCGCATCGCATCCCGCTCCCGCATCCCGTTTGTTCGTTCGAGCCGCTTCCCATCAACCTACCTACACTCCCGCCGCCTTCTGTCGCAGCGCACTCACTCATCCGTGCTTCGACGCCGTTTTCTGCAAATCTTCGACAAGCTCAAACATCCCGAAATAAGAGCCTCACTGTGGTTCCGCTGCCTCAGAATATCGTTCACAGCGTTCAGCCAGAAACATACTACTACTTGCTCCCTGCCCGTGGCCAGCTACAGTACCTACCCGCTGCACCACCACGTACGCCGCCAAAAGCACAGTACCGCACCGCACCCGATTGCACTCACATGAACACAAGCAAGCACCCTGCCTCGTGTCAAGTTGTTCTGATTACGTCTTTTCTTTCTCCAACAAACACTCAAGGCCCTTGCCACTTTTATCCCTTATTAGTCTGAAATCTGACGCATCTCACGATCGTTCAGTGCTAGCTGCCGCGACCAGATCTCGAGGTCACCAGCACAACCACCACTCACTCCCAGCTGCGTAGCATCGTCATCATTGCTTGTGTCGACTACACTTTAGTAAGTCCATCTCTTCCATGTGGATTGCATTATCCAGCCCTTTTCATGCATTGTCTATCCATCCACTTTCCTTTTCCTTTTCCTTCTACTATACTTCCTCTTCATTTTCTTCAACACCTCTTGATCCTATTCTTCTTGGTCGCTGGCTGCATTCTGTCAATGGGCTGTCACGAGCGTGCTCCATCCAGCCAGCACCCCGCCCCTTGAGACCCGCCTGGTGCCAGCCTCCATGCCCGCACTCCCTAGAGCACTCCCCTAGCACCGAGTACACGCCTGGCTGTTGATCACTCTGTACAATGGGCTTTTTTGAGGCCTGTTGAATCAAAGAGCTTGTCCCTTCGAAATCGAGGGCGTGGGTTGCCAGCCTTTTTTAGGTTAAGGTCAATGACAGTGACTGCAGCAGCTCTCCTACTGCTGCATGTTCCTGGCATAAACGTCAACAGCCCAGTGCAGAAACGGGCGGCAGACAAGAGAAGAAAAATTCAATCCAAAACCTACCCAAACAAATCCATGCCACTGAATGCATGCGTAGCATAGCATAGCGCATCCTGCCGCACACACGCACGCAACTCAACTCAACAACCTCTTTTGCTCGCTCTTTCTCCCAAGCCTCCTCCTTCTCTCTCCCTCTCTCCCTCTGCCTTGCTTCAAAACCCATCACTTTAGGCCTGTCCCCGCGCGCTCAGTCAGCAAAAACCTGCGTCGTTTGGCTTGAGGAGAGAGACCTGACCCAACACGGCCTGCCCGTCCCTCACCTACCAACCTACGTCGCCACCTAAGGCTCTCTCTACCTCTCCATTAGTACCTCGATCTATCTTTAGGCCCTGTCCCCCGGCGTGCTTTTTTCCTCGTTACCGACAGCTTTTTATACCCCGTCTCTTGCCCACTTCCTCGCGCCCACCGTTCCCTTTCCTCC